>OX419601.1:7548675-7616940 GCA_948473455.1 Teleiodes luculella | reverse complement strand
CTGCCCGGCTCGCTCGACATCAGCCGCCCGCAAGCTGGAAACAAAATAATAAGAATAAGAAACATTTATTTGCGGGACATCACAACACAACAGAGAATACAAAAGTTCACAAGTAAGACAAAAAAAACATGGAATAAAAACAATTTTTACAGTATATGAATTATTGGTAACATAATCCGTGTGTGTAACATCACACACATTCCATCTAACCTTCGTTAACAGCTCATATATGTCCCCACCGAGGGGCTCGAGCCTATTCTGATAACAGGGTGAATAGGCCTTAGTCGACCACGCTGGCCCAGTGCGGGTTGGTCAACTTCACAAACCACCTTTGAATTCGCAGGTGTGTGCAGGTTTCCTCACGATGTTTTCCTTCAAGTAATATCAGGCCCTCACAAAAAGCAAATACCCCGTGTATAATGTTGAGAAAACAACCGTGAAAGCTTTAAAAAGTATTAAGTTTTCATGTTGAGGAAAATAATAGGTACTATTCATTTCTGTTGTACGAAAATGTTCGTAGTAAACCGAGCAAGCGCGAAGCGTGTTTGTTTATGCTTGGGCAAAAATGCTTTCGTTTCGCGAGCATGAAGGTACAGTTACACATGCTAATAAAACGTCATGCTTATTAGCATGCTTAAAGCGAGCATGCTCTTTGAACTGACACATTTGCTTATGTTTAGCATGCTTCTTTTAAGCAAACTTTTAAATAAGCATGCTCAAAGCAAATGATTGAACACACATGCTAATTGAGCACGGGCTAGGCTTCGGTATCGACATTGTAGCAAGTTCTATGTCAGTGTCAGTGCGTGAAAAATGGAAATCCAAGTGGCCCTCTCCAGAAAATTTAATAGTATAACCATTTTGATTGCAATACAGTGTGCCCAAAAGCTTGATGCAAACGATTGATCGATACTAGCATGCTCAATAAGCAAACCTGTTCACACGTGCTAAAAGCACCCCCCCTTCCACCCGCGCTGCAGGTAGCATGCCCAAAAATCGCACGACTGTCGATTTTTGAGCAAACTCGAAATTAGCATGCTCATAATTAGCAATGCTTCGATACACATGCTACTAGGTAGCAACTGCTCAATAGTGGCATGCTTTCGTGCTACTAATGAGCATGTGTAACTGTACCTTTAGGTTTCCCACGCGCCAGACATAGTTTTATCATTCGTATACTCTTATCCTATTGGAAGATATTTCAATATGGCGGATTTCTCGTAGGTCTTTGACAGATAAATATGAGACAATCGAAGTCACATACAACGCTTCATGCACTCAAAAAAAAAACGGCTAACAAAGTGTTAATAAAAGCTTTGTTAGATTTTTATTGTTGCTACACTTAAATGCTTTGTCCTTGCAAAAATTGGTGAATAGTGGCATTGACAAATATTTTATTGTTATTTTTTATTTATTTAAATCGACAAAACATACTTAAGTACAGTAACTATATTAAAAAGTTTGAACGGGGTGTCAACAGTGCTTTGCCAACTGAACAAATATAAAAAGTGATGTCGCGGCAAAGTATAATCTATCAAAGTAACTTTTGTTGCTATGACTAGACTATATTGTTAGTAGGCCAAGTTGAAAAGTAACAAAATACAGGTTATCACCGCAACAATGTTGCCAAAATAAAATGACAATTGTACCATTGCCGCACGCGCAGGCTGCTTTGTAAATCTCGCAACCCGTTAGCGTCCATCTATCTGTCCATCAGTCGAAGCCGAGTCGCCAATGCGAAAGGTCGCGCGTGCTTTCTTTCAGTTTGCATCTACTATACCTAATGGAGGATCTAGAGAATTTTCTCGAAAACAACGGCCTAGGGCATTTGGGGCCGTCTCTGATCGGTAAGTACCTACCTGTACCTTTATGTCTAATGGAAATAAAGTAAAAAAAAGTGTGAAACATATTTTATGCTTTGCTATCTTGTTTTCCAAATGGCGGCTGTCTGGTATCCGGCCCATTTTCAACTATTACTCACAATTTTCGTGTATATTGTCCGCGTATTAGTACACTCAAGTTATACGTAGGTAAACATGTGGATTTGTTTAAGTATTACTTATGTATCTGTACGGATTTGTATTTCGGCTGTGCTATGCTATCCCAAAAGACATAGTAGACTTTCCAACCGATTTTATCCACAGCAGCCAACCTAACTAGGTTCTTACTATTTAGACTATGGTACATGCATTGAAGGTAGGTAGGTCATGAGCGTAGGTATGTGATAAACATGCGTACCTACTACGTTAGCTCAGATTACGCTGATTTATGTAGGTAGGCGTCGACTTACAAGACCGAGCGGCGCTGGTCGTGGCATGTGTGATCTTGTGTGTTGCCAACCGGTGTGGCGCAGTGGTAGTGCAACTGCTTTCAGCGCAGAAGGTCCCAGATTCGATTCCCGGTCGAGACGGACCGTATTGCGTTGATCAAATGGCTGAGTTTTGTATGTGTATGGTTCACAAGAAAAACGTTTTTCTTTTTTCAGACCAGCAAATAACATTAGACTTGCTTTGTGAAGCGAACGAGCAAGAAATAACACAGATATTTCCGAAAATAGCGGATAAAATTAAATTCCGCCTTGCTATGGAAAAGTTAAGGGTAGGAATATTTTTCAAAATTAAACACGTAGTACTTATACGAAAAATTCATACTATGTGGTAGTAAAAGTGTCATTAAGCGATCATACTTACTTCATATTATTTAATCATTATACAATTTAGTGTTTGAAATAGGTCACTTTGGAACAAGTACCTATACTTACTCAAATATTTATTGAGCTTTATTGCTGTCATAAATTTCATTAAATCAGATCACAAATAATCTTGACAACTTTATTCATTATTTGAATTTGTTTCAGAACAACAATAAGGAAGTAGAGAAGGAGATAGAGGTAGAGGAAAAATTTCATGAACCGCAGGTATCTATGAAACTCATTGTTCTTTTTACATATTTTGCATAAGTACTTCTCACTTTTCCTTATATTGTCTACTATGTCTAGCTCTAGTCTTGGGCATTCCCCCGCTGTTGTTTAGCTGAATAAAAATAGAACACACCATAAATAATGTATTAATATTACTTTTTTCAGATCTCCACCAAGGAATTGGAAACAATAATTGTGGACGATGCCAACGGTGCCAACCAGATGGTCCCTTATGTAAGTATATTCAGAGTTCCCATTATACAAGATGTAGCCATAATTTTGTTGACTTTTAGAGGCTTTCTGAAACTTACAGGTTCGATTCCTGCAAAATCAATTTTGCTACTATACTACTATAACAGCCACAACAGTCCACTGCTGGACATGGGCCTCCCTCTACAAGAGGGGTATTTGCCATACACGAAGAAGAATACCACGCTTGGCAGGCGGAATGGCGAGCGCAGTGTAAGGTGTTGTAGTTATTCACAGAGAACGCTGCTGCCCATTCCCTGGATTTATCCCTTAGTCGGTTTTTACGACAAACTAAGCAACGCTTGTATTATGAGAGCTAGGTAGCGGATATAAATAGATAAATACTTATACAATTCTGTAGGTAGGTACTACATGAAATAGGCCTGTATCATAATGTAGGTAAATATCTATGGTCTAACATGTATCTGTATTTATTCTCACTCTTTATTTCAGAAACCATTTATCACACCAGCTATAATTGATAAGGGACCCGCGACAGGGCATCCTCTCTTTGATCAGTCGTCGTTGTCGTCCACCGCATCATTACAGGAACTTGTAGTGATTCCTGGGACTTCTAAGGTATTTATAAAAAGTCTTCATTTGGATTAATAAAATTAAAGTACCTACACACGGGAACTAATGGAGGCAGATTTCGGCTTTAAGGGAGGCCTATGTTCAGCAGTGAACATTCCATAGCTGATATGATGATGATGAGCCACGAAAAAGAACCAAATACCTTAAGAATACCTAGTAAGTACCTATGTTAACGGCAATTTATGTAATCCGTCATTGTATATTATTGTATGTGTTACCTACCTTAAAAACTACTTAGTTTTAACTACGCACTTTGACTAGTGAAAACTAGTTCTTACAGTCTGTCCAAGTTAAAACTAGTTGTGACTGAGGCTCAAAATTGTAAAATATGACATGGCACGACATAAGACATATAACATATGAAATCTGGGGGCACGGCAGTGTCCCCGCCAAGTCGAACGCGAAGCAAACACTGCCGTACCATCCTTTACAGGAACCATTTCGTCAAATTTTCAGGCCCCTATTTGAGAACCTCTGGATTAGACCAGATCCCACAAATTTTCGTCATGTATTAAGCTATAAGCACATACTTAAAATGATTAACATAATCAAATGATATGACATTTAAAATTTAAAATTCTGCAAGATTTCTAAAAATATTTGGTGTAAGTCACGGTTCTACTTTCACAGAATCTGTTACTTTTTTTCAGGATTCATCCAACATAACGGCGGATATACATGACGCGGCGGATATAGCAGATTCACAATCAGTCACTCCTCTTTCAGTCAGTACAAGACTTTTTTTTTAATTGGCTTGCCCTTGGCCTTAGTACTTACAGTCCTGCCTTAACTAATCTTCTTTTTGCCTTAAGAAGTCTTCATTAATTCAGTATAAATTTATACATTAGAATCTTAAGTTTTCTTTTCTTGATTTCGATTGCTCTTTTTTCCAGGAATGGTCTTTCACATTGAACACGGTGGAAATAATAAAAAGTAGTCTACATGGATCTGCAGATCTTCGCCAAATATTGTCATGTGTGTCAATAGGCAAGGTCCTCCTTGCGAAAGCTGAAAAGGCTGAAAAATTAAACAGCCGAGACCGCTCTTTATTGGTCAAAATTGTTGTAGAAGCAGAAATCAATTCTCTAGACGAATATAGCCAATCTATTAAAAAAGATGTATGGCTACAACGGGCAAAAGAAGTTGCAGATCTGTTCGTCGGAGAAAATGCAGATGTTTATTATATGCCTTATAAAGTAGTAGAGGGAAAAGTGATCCAAGCAAGTGGACTTTTCCATAATCGTTTGATTAGCCACCGTAGATACATCAACTCGGCTGAAAATAAAAAACGGCGCAGCAGCAGCAGCAGCGACAGCAGCGACAGTGGGGTAGCCCTAGAAAAAAAACGAAAAAGAATTCGACCTCTACCAAATCACGTAATAGATCCAACTCCCACCTCAACTGAGGCTAACATTGAGTGGTTGAAAAGTTCTTCTAATCCAAAGGAACTACTCGTCGCAAAATGGAAAGCGACGATCAAAGCCCGACAAGACTTGATTTCGACAAGTAACACAATCAGAGAATACTTTTCTTTGTTTCCTGGGCTGTACTTACCGGAAGGATATGAACTGGTTGGTATTAAACAAAATGTATACCTTTTTATTTAGATAAATAGACCTACTAACGAAATTGTATTAACTATTTACTTTAGCAGGGTGTGTTAATTAATTAAAATTATTATCAAAACTGATTTGCGATTCTTATCTGTCATACATCAAGCATTATTTTTACTTTATTTTTCAGCTAACAAGTGATTTTAATACACTTTATCCTGATGCTTCGAAAACATTTGAAGAAAACTTTCCCTTGATTAAGACAAAGCTCCTGATTCTTTTGACTGAAAAAAGTGGTTCAGTTAAACCTGATCCAACCGTTCTGGATCTTTTGAACTTGGCATCCGGTAAGTTCAATGTTTATATAATATAAATGCCCTCAAGGAGTGATTATGGGCTGCGTCCGAAATTTATAACTGTCACCAATTCTATAATTAGTTAATATTTTTTCTCTGGCCCCTGCGATACAGGCTATGCTTAGTGCAGGGTCCGTTGTTTCTCTTAGACATGTATCTATTGTTAAGTTAAAGTTTGTAATCAAAGTACTTGTACCACACATGCATGTATTAGTGATTATGGAAAAATAAATTATTTCTATTTCTATTTCTATAAATATTTTATATGTGTATAAGTATATGTATCACTATAATATCTATAATACCTACAACTTTCGTTGGTAAGAACCCGTTAAATTATAACTATGAATAGTTTAAACAACCGCGAAGGTTTAAAACTTAATTGTTTATTTCATTCCACACAGTCGCATAAATACACATATTATAACATACATACATACATACAGATATACATACATATAACATTATTTTTTCACATTCTGATAAGTTATTGGGCGTATTATTAAATGAGATGCATCTGTAATATTTTGTACTGTTTGTTTACCCAAAAGGTTAAATCTGAATAGTTTGATAACAATTTATATAACAATTGTTAATTGCTTTTTTTTTGTTGCAGTGAGCGAAGAACATGCCAATATCGCGGCATTTCTGTCGATCACGAGTTTGTTGAGGCAAATGCCTACAATAACGGTGCCTAGAAAAAAAATATGGAAACTGTCGCGCGATGAGGTACGTTCAGCATTTCTTGCTAGGGTGCCAACAGCAGCTGATATTGACAAGTATTGCACTGACAGAGAAGCATTTGTAATCGCAAAAGGCATACCAGAACAACCCTATATAATTGCAGTTGGCGCCTCTTGGGCTACCGTGACTCAGTACGAAGTTGTTGTCTTCAAAGGACTGCGATATCAACGAAAAACCATATGCGAAGCAGTTGCAACTGCTTATCACATCATATGGGCCTTAGATTGCGCATATTCGAAAGACTCTGCACCCTGCTGGATGTTTGTGCAACGTACCATGTTTGATATGGTTTCTAAATTTGATACTGAAGGTGTACCTCTGCGCGAACTGTTATTTAAAGTTAAGTAATTTCAATCATGGTACCTTGTGCATTGTGTGCAAAGTCCTTTCCGACATTTAGACGGCTTAAAGAACATATGGATATAGAACACGGTTTAATAGAATCCTATTCTTGTGCAAGTGCGGGATGCTTAAGGAAGTTTCAATTATTTAATTCATACAGACGACATTATATGGTAAATCATTTAGTAACAGTTGACTCAACAAATCTCATTCAACCGTCATTTGATGTCATTCAACCTAACATGGCACAAAATAATCCCGAGGGTTCGGAAATTACTGTAAGCTGTAGTAATAGTAATACTAGTGATGTTCCTCTAATGAAAACTATAGCCGGATTAGTATCTTCACTTTACGGCAATCCACAGATACCTAAAAACGTTGTGGACACTGTTTTTAATGACCTTAAAAAAGTTTTCAGTGATTCTGTTCTGCCGCTTTTACATGAAAACAGTGGAGATAGTAAGAGTAAATTACGGGAAAATATTGATTCTACTTTTGGTAAACTAGATTCGCATTATAAACGACTACAATATTTTGAGGACCTTGGAACCTACATTAAACCTCAGGAGTATTTTGTGGGCCGAAGGTACGATTACGTAAAACGTGGTGGCTCAAGATTTTATGAGGCAGTTGAGTGTCAAGCACATTTTATTCCCTTGCGAGAAGTTTTGAATCGTTTTTTCTTGTTGCCTAATATTTTGCGTTATACGTTAGATAATTACAATAAACTAATAACACATGATTCAACTCAAACCATCCAACACTTCGTGCAAGGTTCGTTTTGGAAATCCAGGAGGGAACTTCATGGAAATAAATTGGTTTTACCAATTTTCTTACAAATTGATGATTTTGAGCCTTTAAATGCTTTAGGTAGCCACAGTTCCATTCATAAATTAGGGGCTGCGTTTATATCGTTACCATGTCTACCAGAATGCTATGTGTCACAACTTTCAAACATATTCTTGGTTTTACTTTATCATTCGTCAGACAGAACTCAGTTTGGAAATAGAGTTATATTTCAGCCTTTAATTAATGAATTTAATGACTTAATAAACCATGGGATAAAATTTGACCTTCCGAATTTCAAAGAAACGGTTTATTTCGATTTGGGGCTTATTCTTGGGGATAATTTGGGTATCCACAGTGTTACTGGCTTTGTCGAGAGTTTTTCAAGCAATTCTTCTTGCAGGATTTGCAAAGTAAATAAAAATGTCATGATACGACAATTTTACGAAGATACTTCCCTATTAAGAAATTTGAGCAATTATAAGGAAGATTTAGAAATAAATAACGCATCTATAACTGGGGTCAAAGAGGAATGCGTATGGCTAAAAGTTGAAAACTTTGACTTATTTTCTCAAATTGGTGTAGATGTAATGCACGATTTAAACGAAGGAGTAATTAAATATATACTGAGCGAACTAATAGTCACTCTTGTGGACAATAAGAAATATTTTTCTATGCAACTGCTCAACAACAAAATTTCTTCTTTTGATTACGGTCCTGACAATAAAGATATTCCTGTTTCTCAAACAATAGAAAATCTTCGTAAAGGGAATTTGCGGTTAACTGCTTCAGAAGTCGCGACATTTTGCAGATATCTTGGAATAATGGTAGGTGATCTAGTCCCTAGAGGCGATGAATATTGGGCACTATACATTCAACTAATGCTTGTTTTAGATGTCATAATGTGTCCAGAATTTCGAACTGACAAAGTCGCTTATTTACGATGCCTAGTAGCTGATCTTGCTGAAATGTATACTGTACTATTTAATCAGACATTAAAACCGAAATTCCACTATTTGCTTCACTACCCGTCATTCATGTTAAAATTTGGACCGTTGGGCCATCTATCGTCCATGCGTTTTGAAGCTAAACATCATCCTAACAAATTAGCATCTAAAGCTTCTTCAAATAGGAGAAATATGTCCTTAACTATAGCAAAGGCACATCAGCTGATAATGAATGACATTTTTTTTAAAGAAGAAATGAAGAACCCTTTATCATTCGGAACTCCATATGATATCCCTCCTAGTGAAACATCTGTGCTTGCACAAGAATTGGGTTGGAATGATACTGAAAAAATTAAAAAGGTATCATGGGCCAAAGTGTCATCGACAAAATATAGTGCAGGTTCGGTTGTAATTTATAAAGTGGATACAGATTACGTTCAATTTGCAACTATCCAGGATATTTATTTATATGATTCAAAAAAAATTTCCTTTAAAACATTGCCAATGAATACTATATGTTTTGATTCACATTATTATGCTTACAATGTTGAAGATGCTCCCATTAGCGCAAGATCGATTTATATTACGTATGAAAGTATGCAATATCCATTTCCCAATAACATTGCCTTGATAGGTTATGGGGAACAAACTTCAAAATATGTTATTTTAAGAAAACCACTTTAATTTTGTAAGATACTTACAGTAGTATCTAAATGCATATTTAGGTCCATCCTATCCTATACAGGGTGGCCCGAACAGTGACGTCCAAAGACAAAACTTTAATGCCCTATCTTATACTGAGGGGTATCCGAATCACCTCCGTATGTGATGAGATTTTTTGTAGTTTTCAAGTTATTCAACTTTTAAAGTTGTATAAAAAAAATCGACGGGCAGACATTTTTCCTTTCCTTTATTTTTTTCCGTATTAGGGCTTTTCGAGCAGTAGATTTTGTAGCATAATCTTCATGATTTTTACTTTCTAGCGTACAAAAAAAGAAAAAAAGGACTACCAGTCTATTTTTCCCCGTACAACTTTAAAAGTTGAAAAACTCGGAAACTAGAAAAAATAGCATCACATACATGGGCATGGGAGTGATTCGAATACCTCAGTATAGGGCATTCAAATTTTGTCTTAGGACGTCACTGTTCGGGCCACCTGTATATGTATGAAATCCAGGCGTAAACTGTTGCTTCAGTGGTTCTGCTCGGTGGTTCTAGGAGACCTAATACTAATTAGTTCCTAAGTTCTATTTTAGTATTATACAATTGTATTACCTTTACTTTTAATTAAATTAAATTGTGTATAGGGTGAAATGAAATTAAACTATAGTGACCGATAGCAAATACCCAGAACGGACTGGTGAGCAGAAACAACTTCCCCATGGAACATAAGTCGAAATAAGTATGAAAAAAAATTGGACCTCCCATACAAAGTTACCGATCAGCTAATTCGAGTGAGTATGGAAGGTTCAATTTTTTTTCATACTTATTTCGACTTATGTTCCATGGGGAAGTTGTTTCATAACACAGCCCGTTTTGGGTTTTCGCTATCGGTCACTAATTAAATTTCACCCTATACCTATAGTGTAACTGTAAATGTTATAATTATAACTCTATGTTTAAGGCAGACCGAGTGCGTAACGAATATCTAATAAATAATTATTGACGTGATTGCTATTTTTGTATTTTCATTTATTTCATACTATAGGGTCGATCAAGCCGAAGTCACTTTGTCGCTTAGGCAAAACCACTTTGTCGTATGTACAATAGAGGATGAGGCCGATCAACCGATGAAGCCAAAAACCAGAGGTACTGCTGTTAAATCTGAACCACTTTTTCTCAGAAACATGTGTCAAAACCTACATTACGATACATGTTTCTGAGAAAAAGCGGTTAAGATTTAACAGCAATACCTCTGGTTTTTGGCTTGATCGGTTGATCGGCCTCATCCTCTATTGTACATACGACAAAGTGGTTTTGCCTAAGCGACAAAGTGGCATTGCCTAAGCAACAAAGTGGCATTGCCTAAGCAACAAAGTGGCATTGCCTAAGTGACAAAGTGGCATTGCCTAAGCAACAAAGTGGCATTGCCTAAGTGACAAAGTGGCATTGCACAAGTGACAAAGTGGCTTAGCTTTAACGACAAAATGGCTTTGTCTCAACTGCAGAGCGGCTTAGTCTAAGCGACAAAATACCTCTCCAAACTACAGAATGGCTTTGCCTAAGTGACAAGGTGGCATTGCCTAAGCAACAAAGTGGCCTTGCGTAAACGACAAAATGGCTTTGTCTCAACTGCAGAGCGGCTTAGTCTAAGCGACAAAAAACCTCTGTCCAAACTACAGAATGGCTTTGCTTAGGCAAAGCAGATTCAAATTGTCTCGTCATCTACAATATTTTGTTAAAATGACAGTTTTTTATGATCAGCAAAAATATTGGTTAACAATAAAAACAATGTCTTTTTAACTATTTACCTTTGACGGCTCTCCAGCAACAAAGTTTTTTTGTTCCAATGGCAACATTTTTTTTTCAGTGTGCTAGACTTACAGATCGTATTTCTCAACATCATCATCATCTCAGCCGAAAGACGTCCACTGCTGGACAAAAGCCTCCCCCAAGGATCTCCACAATAATCGGTCCTGCGCTGCCCGCATCCCGCGTATTTCTCACCAGTATGAAAGCTTGTAAGCTGGTACGTTACTTAAATAAATTTTCTTTGGTCATGTAAGTATTTGGAAATTTCTAAAAATAACAGACTTATGGGGATTCACTCTGGACAAACTCACGAGCTCAGAACTAGAAATTTGCAAAACTAACAATGCCATCTTTCGGTAAATAACACATTTATGACTGACTCGCGAGATCAGCTCACGCATTAGTTCGTAATTGATTAGGATCACTTACCGCGATATGAATCGGAACTCTCTTCTGCAGGGTTGATCGGTAATAATTCTTCGTACTCACGGTCCGACACGTAATCTAAAAAAATATATCACATTAAAAGTGAAATTAGATCCTTTGTACTAGATAGATCCCGGAGCTACAAGTGAAGTGGATACTCTCTGGTATTGTGTGAAGTAACTCGTATACTAACTTTTACAGTAAGTTCTTGTAAATAAATAAATAAATAAAGAGCCTAAGCCTTTATGTATATGCAGCCTGTGTCATAAAAATCCGGCGTAATCTGTGTTACAGGCTGCTTATAATATAAACTGTGATATCATCTCGCTTCACACTTTCAATACTTGCGCCAAAGAGTACCTATCTAACATTATATAGAAATGTAATACATGCAAATCTTACAGAATGAAATTCTGTCCACTAGCAGGTCATCATCTCAGCATCTCTCAAGGTAGTAATTTTTTAGTCAGTCAGTCAGTTTCTATTGGAAACTTTCTATTGGTCGAAAGGGACGGAAAACAAAAATATATCAGTACCAAATCAAATCACAGTTGACAGGATCGGGTCTCCTTATATTACAACTCTATACTAGAGTGGAGTGTTAGTGTGAGTGTAGAGTGTTACGGTGTTTGAGTGGGGAGCCTGTTGTATTTCCTAATGTTTATAGTCCTAAAGTCGATTATCCGAACATCATTTTCCTAATATTCGATTGTCCTAATGCTCGATCATCCTAAATATTGATTATCCTACCGTAATACTTGTCCTAATATTCTTTAGTCCTAATATTAATGTCACTAAAGTTTTAAATTCCTAATTTTGATCCTCCTCTCTTATATTATACTCGTATCTAAAAAATCCTCGGTAGGTTGAATAGTAATAAAAATCTTATTATTTCTCAATTCACACGCTCGTATACATTACCGTTCACATTGAACTTTAATTGTAATTGTCTCTTAATTATTTTGAACACTTAATAATAGTTATTATTCGACATTATGTATGAGCAACCAACCAAAATTTTAACAGCGAGACCTGCGACCGATACTGACACGACTGACTGACACATAATTATTATTTTGTATTTTAGTAAACCATTTATTTCTTCTTACAATACAGTTTTATCTTTGTGGCTGGCCAAAATAACGCCAAAAGTTGTCATGTATAATTTGCTAACTTGTTTTTGCTAGTTTTCTTTATTTATTTAGGACTATACGTTTTAGGAATATAAAGGATTATAACTATGGACATTAGGGCTTACCATCATTAGGATGAAAAAAAATAGGGCATTGAACAGTAGGAGTTAAAAAAATAGGACTATGATCATTAGGACAATCGATATTTAGGACTAAAATGCTAAGGAAAATAAAAAGTAGGATAAAAAATTTTAGGGAATACAATAGAGAACCGTTTGAGTGAAGGGTAAATGTGTGTGTGATTTGAGTGTTGGTATATGTGTGTGTGTGTGTGTGTGTTACCTCTGTGCAGCATGTGGTTGATGTCCCTCATGATCTCCTGTGGCCGCAGCGGGTCGGGCTGCCAGCACATGGTGATGATGTGCCACACGTCGTGTGTGTGTGTGTGTGTGTGTGTTACCTCTGTGCAGCATGTGGTTGATGTCCCTCATGATCTCCTGTGGCCGCAGCGGGTCGGGCTGCCAGCACATGGTGATGATGTGCCACACGTCGTGTGTGTGTGTGTGTGTGTGTGTGTGTGTGTGTTACCTCTGTGCAGCATGTGGTTGATGTCCCTCATGATCTCCTGTGGCCGCAGCGGGTCGGGCTGCCAGCACATGGTGATGATGTGCCACACGTCGTGTGTGTGTGTGTGTGTGTGTGTGTGTGTGTGTTACCTCTGTGCAGCATGTGGTTGATGTCCCTCATGATCTCCTGTGGCCGCAGCGGGTCGGGCTGCCAGCACATGGTGATGATGTGCCACACGTCGTGTGTGTGTGTGTGTGTGTGTGTGTGTGTGTGTGTGTGTTACCTCTGTGCAGCATGTGGTTGATGTCCCTCATGATCTCCTGTGGCCGCAGCGGGTCGGGCTGCCAGCACATGGTGATGATGTGCCACACGTCGTGTGTGTGTGTGTGTGTGTGTGTGTTACCTCTGTGCAGCATGTGGTTGATGTCCCTCATGATCTCCTGTGGCCGCAGCGGGTCGGGCTGCCAGCACATGGTGATGATGTGCCACACGTCGTGTGTGTGTGTGTGTGTGTTACCTCTGTGCAGCATGTGGTTGATGTCCCTCATGATCTACTGCGGCCGCAGCGGGTCGGGCTGCCAGCACATGGTGATGATGTGCCACACGTCATGTGTGTGTGTGTGTGTGTTACCTCTGTGCAGCATGTGGTTGATGTCCCTCATGATCTCCTGTGGCCGCAGCGGGTCGGGCTGCCAGCACATGGTGATGATGTGCCACACGTCGTGTGTGTGTGTGTGTGTGTGTGTTACCTCTGTGCAGCATGTGGTTGATGTCCCTCATGATCTCCTGTGGCCGCAGCGGGTCGGGCTGCCAGCACATGGTGATGATGTGCCACACGTCGTGTGTGTGTGTGTGTGTGTGTGTGTGTTACCTCTGTGCAGCATGTGGTTGATGTCCCTCATGATCTCCTGTGGCCGCAGCGGGTCGGGCTGCCAGCACATGGTGATGATGTGCCACACGTCGTGTGTGTGTGTGTGTGTGTGTGTTACCTCTGTGCAGCATGTGGTTGATGTCCCTCATGATCTCCTGTGGCCGCAGCGGGTCGGGCTGCCAGCACATGGTGATGATGTGCCACACGTCGTGTGTGTGTGTGTGTGTGTGTGTGTGTTACCTCTGTGCAGCATGTGGTTGATGTCCCTCATGATCTCCTGTGGCCGCAGCGGGTCGGGCTGCCAGCACATGGTGATGATGTGCCACACGTCGTGTGTGTGTGTGTGTGTGTGTGTTACCTCTGTGCAGCATGTGGTTGATGTCCCTCATGATCTCCTGTGGCCGCAGCGGGTCGGGCTGCCAGCACATGGTGATGATGTGCCACACGTCGTGTGTGTGTGTGTGTGTGTGTTACCTCTGTGCAGCATGTGGTTGATGTCCCTCATGATCTCCTGTGGCCGCAGCGGGTCGGGCTGCCAGCACATGGTGATGATGTGCCACACGTCGTGTGTGTGTGTGTGTGTGTGTGTGTTACCTCTGTGCAGCATGTGGTTGATGTCCCTCATGATCTCCTGTGGCCGCAGCGGGTCGGGCTGCCAGCACATGGTGATGATGTGCCACACGTCGTGTGTGTGTGTGTGTGTGTGTTACCTCTGTGCAGCATGTGGTTGATGTCCCTCATGATCTCCTGTGGCCGCAGCGGGTCGGGCTGCCAGCACATGGTGATGATGTGCCACACGTCGAGCGGGCACTTGCTCGGGCGGAGCAAACGGTCGCCGCGCTCGTAACTCTATACAATACAATACATTATAATGTATACTTTATTGCAAGCAAACAAAATACAGTATATGGACAACTCAGTAGCTACAACGTTAGGCAAAAGGCCTCCTTATTGCTAAAAGCAATTTCTTCCAGGTATGCCACCTTGGCGGTCGGCACGGGGTTGGTGTACGAGAACGTCTCCCAGATCGTGGTGTGAAGGAATTATCACAGTAGTGTGTCCATTGAACTACTATTGTACTAGTGTACATAGAAACGTAATCGTATGGGTTTTCAGATTAACCTACTTCACAAATCCCTTTTTTAACCCCCGACGAAAAAGAGGGGTGTTATTAGTTTTACGTGTCTGTCTGTCTGTGGCATCGTAGCTTTTTTTTGTTTGCAAGGTGTCACTTCACAGTCGAAAGTGTTCTTAGATATGATCCAAGAAAATACCTTCAGCCATTTGAAGATTATCAGCTCTTTTCTAGCTGTTGAAAGAATCAATTTAGGCTGCGTGCAACGTCACGGCGCCGTACCATAAAACAGTGCCGCGGACGGTAGCGCTAATTCTAGTAATAATAGGAGAATAATACTATCGCGATCTCCGCGATCTAGGATTATTTTCCTATCATTACTAGATTTGGCGCCCGCTGACGTACACCGTTCGCATTAGCAGAGACAAACTATTTCAGCTATATGATGAGAAACGCTATAACCAAAGTAATGATTTCTCAGAATATGACAGAACTTTTTCAAAAACATTTAAGAAAGTTTGCGCATTAGCAAAATCAAATTATATTAAAAATAAAATAAAGACTGCCGATAATGTTATTAAAACTGTTTGGAAGGTAATAAACAGCGAGACGGGCAAGATGAAATTAAATGAAAAAAGTTTTTCATTAGATACAACTCAAGGTATTATTACAGAAGATGTTGATGTGGCACAAAAAAATGTTTTTTTTTACTAATATTCCATTGCAAACTACAGAGACACTTAATTCCTCTCCTAAACTCTCTCTACGACGCGGCGCCGTAACGTTACACCGTGGCGGCGCCGTAACGTTACACCGTGGCGGCGCCGCGTCGTAGAAATAAGGTCTCGCTATAACGGTTTTGTGGCGGGGGTTTTTATGTGATTGGTCAATGAGTGTGTCTCACCTTAGCGGTGAGCACAGGGTTGGTGTCAGCGGGCGAGCGGCCGTACGAGAACACCTCCCAGAGCGTGGTGGCGAAGGCCCAGATGTCCGCCAGCACCGAGCGCCGCGCCAGCGACATGTCCGCGAACAGCTCCACCGGCATCCAGTGCACGCTAAGGGACAGACACCATCCTCATTACCACAGACGAAAATAATAGTACTAACCCGTACAGAAAGGACACTCACCCCCCCGCGCCAAAATGAGTTCCCCGCCCGATATGAGCACCCCGCAGGCGCCGCGGGACTCCGCCGGTGGTGTTCGGGGGTGTTTTGCATAGCGCCTAGCGCCATCGACTTGTAGTTGATATTCAGTTGTTATTAAAAAAGAAGTAGGTTTTCAAAATGCGTTTTCTGTATGGAGCGACCGCCCAGTGTCATTTCACTGGCCCAAGCCGGGAAAAACACATTTGTGACGCTATAGCACCGGGCTTGCGGATAGCAGAAGACAGGCTTATAACCCGAAGTACGAGTAGTCAAGTCAAAGTCAAGTCAAAAAACAGGGGCCGGTGTCTCATATGGGATGCTACTAGCGCTAGCACCTTTGCTCCTTTCCATTTGGCTCGCACAGTAAGAGCGGCGGGGCCTGCAGCCGAGGCGGCCCCCGCCTTAAGCATTCCAAGTACGTAGAGTTGGAACGCGCTTAAAGCTTTGTTCCGTTTGCTGTGGAAACCTGTGGCCCTTGGTGCGCTGAGGCTAAAGTGTTTGTGAGGGCTTGCTGCGGGATAAGGGGTTCGACAAACGCTCAGGTTCATTCCTGGTGCAGAGGCTGTCCGTGGCTAATCAGCGGCAATGCAGCTAGTGTCATGGGCACCTTTGCTCCGGGAGCGAAGCTGGGCGGGCTTTTAGGTAGGGTGACTTTGTGTTTATGTTTAATTTTAATGTTTTGTTTTTTTATTATTATCGTTGTAATTTAAATGTATTGACTATTTATAACCAATAAATTTTAAGTGATAAATACATAAAATAAATTTAAAATTGGTTCTGGACAAAACTTAATAAAAACATAGAAATTACATAAGGGACGGGCCCAGGCTCGAAGGAAAAGTAAAAGCTATAATGGACGAAATGACATATGAATGACGAATGAATTCCAAAATGGAATATTCGAATTTAGACGTAAAAGAAATGGTAAATGAGATGAGAATGAGGTGGCAACGAGGTGGCATGCAAGGCACGCGCGCGCGCTCAGCAGTGTAGAGTATGAGCACACAAGCAGTGAAGTGCGAGGTGTGAGGTGTGTGTGAGGTGTGGTGTGGTTGCACTCACTCGATGTGCGGGCGGTAGTGCGTGAGCGCGGGCCCGGACAGCTTGACGAGGACGCGGTCGGCGTCGCGCGCGCTCAGCAGTGTAGGGTATGAGCACACAAGTAGTGAGGTGCGAGGTGTGAGGTGTGTGTGAGGTGTGGTGTGGTTGCACTCACTCGATGTGCGGGCGGTAGTGCGTGAGCGCGGGCCCGGACAGCTTGACGAGGACGCGGTCGGCGTCGCGCGCGCTCAGCAGTGTAGGGTATGAGCACACAAGTAGTGAAGTGCGAGGTGTGAGGTGTGTGTGAGGTGTGGTGTGGTTGCACTCACTCGATGTGCGGGCGGTAGTGCGTGAGCGCGGGCCCGGACAGCTTGACGAGGACGCGGTCGGCGTCGCGCGCGCTCAGCAGTGTAGGGTATGAGCACACAAGTAGTGAGGTGCGAGGTGTGAGGTGTGTGTGAGGTGTGGTGTGGTTGCACTCACTCGATGTGCGGGCGGTAGTGCGTGAGCGCGGGCCCGGACAGCTTGACGAGGACGCGGTCGGCGTCGCGCGCGCTCAGCAGCAGGCGCCGGCAGCGGATGGAGCCGTGCACCACGCCCGCCTCCGACAGGTCCCACAGCGCGCGCGCCACCTGAGCCGCCACCTTCTTCAGGTGGATCTCCTTCACGCTGCTCTCGTTCTCTCTGCACAACAACATCATTTCATTCTATGATTCGGTGCTTTTTTTTTAATTGACAGATGCTTGAGTCGAAAAAGTACGACGGATCAAGCTTCACCGGACTTGCGGGGGAGCGGAAGACTCTACCCCAATGATTCGGTGTAGTAGAGATGGCTAGATTCTGGGCCGCAAAATAGTTCGATTTGTCATCGATTCGGGGAAGATTCTATGAATATCCTTAGATTTTCGCGGTTGTTTCTTTTCTTTTAGCGTGTGGGTTTCGAGGTTAACCTACCTCACAAACACTGGTGTCAGAACCATTGGGCTGCCTATGGCTTCTGACATGGCTCATGTAACGACTACATCCGATAGTAACCGGGACCAACGGCTTTACGTGGCTTCCGAAGCACGAAATCATCTTCCTTTTCAGACAATCGGGTGATGCAGCCTACAATGTCCTAACCAAACTGGGGAAAGTCTCACAAAGTGATATTTGTTGGACGAATCCCCACCGGAATTCGAACCCGGAACCTCCGTAACTTCAGGCGATCTTTTGACCACTCAACCACGGAGGCTGTTACCGAGTTGTTAATACACATTTTCACGGGATTTCTCCACGATTTATTTTTAAATTGAGCTTACCGATATTTCGACCGGGTTACAGCGATCATGGTCACGGCAGAACTGGTGAAGCGGCGGGTAGACTGCAGAAACTTATTTGAAGAAAACCCGTGAAAATGTGTGTTAGTAAAATTAATTCTAATCCATTGATTTAAAACAGGGTTTACATTTAGCGCTATGTACAACAACGCTTTCAAAATTTGAGTCTGTGTTATTTAATACAAACACTTAAAAAAATATTATACAAATAGCTTGCAAACCAAATGTGCGCAAAGACGGCCTTATCGTTAGTAACTATATTTTTCAGACAACAGAAAACAACAAGATGTATAGTCTACTAAGTACAACAATATTCTGTCATTACGATCGTATTTTCATCGCGGTAGCTGCAATGATAATGTATTAGTTGATTTTTCTAATTACAAGTGTGGCCGTTCTTTTCAAAGCAATTTTGAATAACATTCAAATCGTTCCTAAACATACCTTAAGTAGACGTCAAAAGGTCCGTATTCGAGGTACTCGAGGACGAGCGCCGAGGGCGAACTCAGAGTGACGCCGTACAGCCGCACTATTGAACTGGACTGAATGCACGACCACTTGCTAGCCAATTCGATGAAATCCTGTGTAATATGAGCCGTTTATAGAATAACCCTAGATAAAGCCCGACCATGGTCCAAGAAAACAAGGTCTTGCAATTAGACCACGTAACTGACACGAGGCTACATCATTTTTCGCTGTTCATCCTTGTCTATTACACGCATTCGACAAGGATCAATAGGCAAAATTACGTAGAAATGACGTAGGCTCGTGTCAGTCACGTGCTCTAATTGCAAGACCTTGTTTTCTTGGACCATTAGCCCGACCAAAGAAATAAGAAACCTCTCCATATTGCGGAATTTTAATAGAACTAATTTTATAAGGGAAATTGTTGCCAGAGTCGTAAAAATATACACGTGGCGCCCCCAGAGCAGGCTTTTTATTTCTTTGGTCAGGCTAAAAAAACAAAATTGCTGGTAAATACAAACATGCCATAACATCTTAACGATATCGCAACGCAAATGAAAGTATAGTTCACGATATTGTATTTATTAAACTGCGCGTTATATTCACAAAAGGCATTTGCATGTTATTCCCACCATTAAATTATTATAATTTTCAACTTGCAGTAATCCATTATTACAAATAGACATTCCTCTTGCCGTACCACTCTCTCACACAAACAAACATGCATACTCACACATATAACAAACACTCGGCACACTAACACATTTATCATAATATATGTTTTATTAGTAGGTATACTAAATACTTTTTTGGAATTTTACGTCTGCTATAAACCAACTTACATCGTCAAAAAATTATCATAGTACAGGATCCTTCAAACGTGATTAACTTTTAAATTGTCACTTAATAAACAAAGTATTTGTGTCACCACAGAATCACTATTGAGCCAACCCAAACATCTTCATACCTTCAAATGATCCATAGCTTTCTCCTTGAGCAGCGTTTTGTACGCGACGACTAGCTTCTTGGTCTCGTCCAGACGCCACAGCGCCTTGTAGGTCGCAGTCACACCCTCGGAGCCGACTTTGTCCGTACCTGTTGTAAAATAACCAAAATACCTACATAAAGATATCGAGGAGTAAGCGGGGGAAAATAGTACATTTTACTATAAACTTATCGTGCGCGCGCAGATGTACCACGTCACCACGTGACATCTTGTTCAAGTCGTTTGCCGCTAACTATAACAGCAGGTTTTCCCGTGGGAATGAGGTAATTTCCCGAAGTAAAACGTAGCCTATGTGTTAATCCAGGGTATCAGCTAACTCCATACCAAATTTTATTAAAATCGCTCCAGCCGTTTAGACGTGAAGAAGTAACAAACATACACACACTCACAGACTTTCGCCTTTATAATATTAGTGTGTTGTGATTCACAGTCACTTTCAAAGTTAACAACAATTCATACAATAGTAATTTAGTTTGAAGCAATAGATTCATTGGTTTTCTTAAACCTTCGTATAATTTTTCATATTGTTTTTTTTATATATCTTACTGAGAGTGTAATGCCTGTATCACCATTATACATACAAGTCAAAATTGTGAAATCAATCTCGTTGTACTGCTTACATAAACTGAATATATTATGCACTTGGAGACAAAACACCGTTACTCGGTAATATCGAGAACACTACAGAAGCTTGAGTCGACTTCATAATAAAGAGGTAAAAAGGCTGCATTTATATCCAGTAAAAATATTTTCGGGGACATAAGGAAGAAGCCGAAGAACCCAGCTCAAGCCCCTCGGTGGGGACATTTATGAGTTGTGATGAGACTGAATACTAGCATCCTTTTTTTAACCCTGTAATAACATTTAAAAGAAATGCGATATTTACATAAAAATATCTTTACAAAAAAAAGTTACAATGATTCCTTTTATTTGGCTGATTTGGGTGCCGACGTTGCTGACCTGGGCTAGACGAAAAAGAAACGTCTTAATGTATGTGTATGTAATACGTACCAGTGTAGAGCATGATGTCTTTGTTGGGCAGACAGCGCGGGCTCTTATTGTCTTTGAGGATCTCCTGCAGTTCGGCTTGGTCGATCCGTATGCCCTTCTTCTGAGACTCGGAGCACAGCAGTAGTTGAGACTTATCTGGCGGTTAGAAAATATCAATCAATAAAAATCTTGTTTGTTTTATTTTGACTTTTCTTTTAAATATATGAATGAAAGTTATTTTATATTGTAGAATAGATGTTAGAAGATATTTCCTTATAGTAAAGCAGGTCTGTTGTGTCATATTTTCTATGTCTTGTTCTTTATGCTGTGCAATAAATTGCTAAATAAATACGGCTAAAAATCTATTATATCTATAATATATATAAAAATGAAACCCGTTTCCGTTGTCACGACACACAGTGGGTAGCTATGTATGGGCGTGCGGAAAATATTGTTTATTAATACAATACATGACTATCAATAAAATAAGTTTTTACTCTCACAATATATAAATACAAATAAGTTTATTTCCATAATAAACACATTACAACTAACTGTGTATAAAATTTGCCTTTGGATCCCACACTAGCTATATCCTGTGCTGTGGGTATCCAACATTTTATTTTACAACACAAAACTATTCATTTTAACAAAAACTTGTAATCATAAATTATGATTTTTGTTAGAATGAAGCATATACATAAATGAACATTAGCTCAGTGTAACTTTTTACTTAGTTTAAAAAAAAAACAACATGACTATCGATAATTTTGATAGGACAGTTAGGAAAGTCATTCTTTGAAACGTTCCTACTAACTTTTATAAGAATCTAGAAAAAGAGAGAAAGAATATTGAAAACATTATTATAACGAACAATTGAATAACACGTCTTACCATATTCCGATGGTGGTATACATTCGTGCAGATATATCCTGCCTTGTGGGTTCTGGTGGCTGAGCACTATCTTTTCGATGCTCGGGTACTCCTCGTTGTTGAATTTGTAATGCGAGTTCACGCGGTCGCGAGAATCGTTCGAGTTGAGACGATCGCGAAATTCATACGTCACCACATACTCGATTTTATATGTCTCAATTATGCTGGGGATTTTCAAAATTTGTATTGATTATTTTTCATGAAATATATTTTTTTTATAAAATATTACTGTAAATATCAGCGCTCGAAGGCAATTAACAAGATTTTTTACAGTTCACTTACTTGTTTTGCGTACAGACATCTAAATAATAAATGTTGTAATCCTCTTGGCACTGTCGTAAAATATAGCATCCATGTTTTTTTGCGCGTTTGTCTAGTAATTTACGGTACGAGAATGCTCCGCTAAAAACAATAAATGTATTAATAAAAATTTCTTTTCATAACAATTATAATTTAAAATATTTATTCTACTAAGTTCTTCTATATTTTTTACGCAATTCTGATATCAGCACATTCAAACTTAATATTTGATGGTACAAAACATTTACATTTTTTCCTTTGTCTATTTCATGCAGTGGTAATTTTTTTTTTCTAAAAACTTACCCAACAGGT
Source organism: Teleiodes luculella (assembly GCA_948473455.1). NCBI lineage: Eukaryota > Metazoa > Arthropoda > Insecta > Lepidoptera > Gelechiidae > Teleiodes > Teleiodes luculella. Next base: position 7,594,393 of record OX419601.1, on the reverse strand, counting down.
CCGTGACATTTCTTTTGCTGAAGATTTTTCAAAGAGGGAGTTTCGTCGTCTTTTGATAAGTTGAATGTCCATTTTACCATCAATCTATGAAAATTACGAAATAAAACATTGAAGGTGGCATTTAGAATAAAAATGTACACAAAAAAATGTGTAATAATTTGGTGATGAATATTGTATATCTCCAGTGAAGACTGCTCAGTTCGACAGTCGAATTAAAGACCCAATTTTAAATAAAAATAGGTATGTGTTTTATATGTAAAGTAGGTAATTTAAAACTAATTAATACGTCAAATAGAAGCCATAAGACTATGCGTCTCTTCCTTTGGGTCTACTGGAAGACGTTTCTTTATAAATAAGTAGTACCTAGGACACAATTGTCGTCGTTCTTAATGTTCGTATCTACTTGTAATTTGATTGTGTACACCTGTACAGTAAAATGACGAATAAATGAATCGTTTTTACTAATAAACAAATTCAAATATTACGTAACCACGAACAACAGCTACTGCTCAAAAAAAAGTTTGTTTACAAAGTTAAATACGAATGATATAAGATTTAATGTGGCTAGTTTCCTGTTTACTGCGAACGATGCGGCACGTACCTGTAGTATCCATCGCACAGAGATATGAACGAGGAGAGTTGCTGCTCGGATCTGAACATGAAGAACATAGGCGTGCCTCGACGGGACACCTCCAAAGAGTGATTCTGCTTCCTGGTCAAGTAAATCAACTCGTCTATTGCGCAAACGTGAAACCACTGCAACAAACACAACACAATGTACCTGTTGTATGAATTAAAAATGCTTATTGCACATAAAATGCACAAAGACGAACTTAACGGTTTAAGGACTGAACTCCGACAAGACTCTACCCCGACAAGACACTACACCGACCAGTTCGGTAGGTAAGGTTAGGTTAGGTTTTATGTTTTGTCGGAGTAGTGTCTTGTCGGAGTAGAGTCTTGAGTTCGGTTTTGGATTCGAACTTAACGCTACAGAGCATTTTCTTTCAGCTAAGGGTAGAGTTAATGCCGCTATCGTAGATGTTCTAGTTTATATTGGGCATCATTCGTTTTTTTAAAGATGTGACGTATTATTAAGAACCCAAAATTTTACAACCAATGCATGGTGAGATTAATGAATGTGGATAAAGCGAAATAAAGTGTGTCTGGATCGTAGAAAGTGGAAGGAAGTGGTCTCTGCCTACCCCTCCGGGAAAGGGGCGTGACTGTATATATTACAACCAATTTACAAATAAAATTAAGTATTTCATTCACAACCTAAACCAAATCTTGGTTTGATCATTACGTCGTCAGCCAGAACATTACGAATATACGTAAAAATATACCATCCTTGATTTATCCTTGGTAACCCGCGTAAACAATTCGCGAGTTATTATTTCTCTTATTGTGGAACGATGTTTGCAAACACTCGTTATCAGCTCAGCTCAGCTGACCTTTAGCAAATAGATAGCTTTGCATTCTAATAGTGGTTCGGAGAATAATGGATAGCATAATATGATAATAAAAATATTGAATTGTACCAAAAAACAACTTCTTTATTTTTTGGCATGTTAAATAACATACGAGTATGCAATTATAAAGAAAAGTATAGTGACCTTCTTCATCGTCACATATTAAATTTCAAAATCGTAATCATTTGAGAAAACCTATTTGAACACCATCTTGTACATAATTCCCATCTACTCCGCCCCTCTGCCCCTCCCTCCGCAATAGGTGGAAATTCTTATTTTTATTTATTTAATAGTTTTTATTTATACAATAGTTTACGATAGTTTACGAAAGTAATAAACAAACTATAATAAATAATATTTGATTGCTGAAAGGGATAGCTTCAAACCTGTAATTTGGGATGACGGGTATAAAATCTAACTAGTCACAGGCCAAATAAATTAAAAATTACTACTACTACTACTGCCTATAACTGGCCCACTGCAAGTGTTGCCATATATATAAATTACCCACGGAAAGTGTTGCCATATGCTTAACAGGCGAATTAGGAATCATCACAGTTGTTGTTGATAACACAGGTGAATACTGCCGACCATTCCCTGAATATAATGTTCCTATAGATGTCTCGTAAGATACCTACAGGAAGAGTTGGGTTACGCAAAACTCTAATTCATGAGACAGAAATGCATTCAAAATTATAATAGATAGAAAAAGATTACTGCACAAAAAATTGCAAAGACACAAATATTACTAAGCCAATAGTAAAAAAAACTAATATCTAATTTCAAATATAATGATAAGCGACTTATGTGTGATGAATAAAAAAACCTCGCCATATTGCGGAATTTTATAACAGAAATTGTTGCCATAGTTGTAAAAATATACACGTGCGCCGCCAGAGCAGGCTTTTTTAATTATTTGGTCAGGCTTTAGTTATGCAAAGGGCCAAGGCTCAGTGGTTTACCAGAAAGGGCAACACATATTCTTAGCCGTCACCCTGAATTAGTAAACGCGGGAATAACTATTTACTTACGTTTCTCTTAGTGGTGTCGTAAAAGCGAATCCCCGGATACTGCGGGTGAAAAGGGGCCACAATGAGTCGCACTGAAACAGATTCATTTGAACCGTTCTGCCAGAGCACATCATCAAACTCCTCCTCCAAATAATTCGGCGCCAATATGTACAGCTGGCGGAGGTATGCGTTCTTGATGTTACTGAAAAAAAAGATACTTCAGTCAAGTCTATTTGATAATTAAAATTGTTTGGCAGGAAATTACGGAATCCTATAATAAAGTGAATACTCAATATTTTAATTGCATTCCACAATGGTAAAAAAGTTATACATTTGTATCATGGTCTAAGAAAACAAGGTCTAACACACCGACCACGTGACTGACACATTTTGCCTGTTCATCCTTGTCGAATGCGTGTTCATCCTTGTCTATTTCACGCATTCGACAAGGATGAACTGCGCAAAATGACGAAGGCTTGTGTCAGTCACGTGGAGACCTTGTTTTCTTAGACCATGTTTTGTATGTACTTACGTCATTTTGCCGGTTCATCCTTGTCGAATGCCTGTAAGACAAGGATGAACAGAGCAAAATGACGTAGGCTTGTGTCAGTCACGTGGCCGGAGTGTTAGACCATGGTTTGTATGTACTTACTGCACTTCCTTCCCCATGTTACAGAGCTGCGGCAAATACTCCTGCGCATGCTTCTTGGTGAACATGCCATGCTTGGTGATGATCACGCTCGGGATGTACTTCTTATAGTTCTTCACCACTTGCTTCATCGGCAAGTTCTCTTCTAGAACCGACCTTGTCCTGAAACAAATTAATGTTGTTATACAGCCCCTTAGCCTAGTTGGTAGCACGCCTGCCTTCTAAACACAGGCACAGGGCGGTCACTCCATACAGAAAACGCATTTTGACAACCTTTAGTAAACTGAATATCCGCTACAAGTCAATGGCGCTAGGCGCTATGTAAAACACCTCCGAACACCACCGGCGGAGTCCCGCGGTGCCTGCGGGGTGCGGGGCGTGGGGCGCTATATCGGGCGGGGACTCATTTTTGCGCGGGGGGGTGAGTGTCCTTTCTGTACGGGTTAGTACTATTATTTTCTTCTGTGACACAGGGTCGCGGGTACGAATCCCGCCCAGGGTAAAAATTCGTGTGATGAGCGAGCATTTGTATTTGCCTTAAGAAAGTATATCAGTGTAACCACAGAGTGTAACAACCTCCGTGGTCGAGTGGTAAAAAGTCGTCTGACGTTACGGAGGTTCCGGATTCGAATCCCCGTGGGGATCCGTCGAACAAATATCACATTGTGACACATTCCCTAGTTTGGTTAGGACATTGCAGGCTGAATCACCTGATTGTCCGAAAAGAAAGATGATTCCGTGCTTCGGAAGGCACGTAAAGCCGTTGGTCCCGGCTACTATCTACGGAGGAGCCATGTCGGATGCTTGAGGCGGCTCAGCAATTCCGACACCAGGGTTTCTGAGGTAGGTTGACCTCGAAATCCACTCGATAAGAAGAAGAGTATATCAGTTGTCTGACACCCATAGTACAGGCTCTGCCTAGTTTAGGGTCTAAACGGCCGTGTGAAAGATGTCCCCACATATTCATTTATTTTCGTATAAAAGTGAGTAAAGGCATCTTCTGTAGACTGTGCTTCAAATCCTTATAAAAAAAGATCTGTTAATCAATTACTTGCTGTTCTCACGCGGCACCTAACGTTTTGATTCCATTATGTGATTTTTCTCGTAAGAAAATTTGTCTAAAGATTATTGTACACATTTTTTACAAAATTTTCCTTAAGTAAGTTAGTTCAGCTGATTAAGCATTAGTATTCTTTTGCGTTCATAAGTGAAGCTATATTCCAGAGTTCCAGACCTAGTAAAAACACGTAAAAATAGGACTCCTTAAAAAGCTAGTAAATGTTTGATTTGATAATATGCATCACTTAATGGTGGAGGCGTTTAAGGCGCCGTGAAAACGCGATACAATTGATTATTTGCATTTGCATAAACCCACCCACCATAAACCTAATTAAGAATTTGACGATAGGCCAAGAAAAGGCCAAGGTATAAAGTATTGACACGTTTCTTAAGTTCACGCTTATCGGTTTTATATCAGGTATTATCTGCGGTTCTTAATAATTCTATGAAAAATATTTCAAGCCTATATCGTTAATATCTAGGTCCAAGATAACTTATTTCACACTGAGTATATTAGCAGTTTATGCGTAAATCAAGAGGTTTGGGAATAAAAAGTATAGGTAGATAAGGAAAGCTGTAAAATTTACAGAGTAGAGTTTGGCAGATAATTGTATTATTGAAACTCAATTTTACATAATTACATGACCAATCATAAGCTGTGACGGACTGTGCGCAAAATCACAATATTGATCAAAATTATGATTTTCTCAAGGTGTAGGAGAGTTTGTTATCCAATTATTATTTTACGGGATATTTTTTCCCGTTGCCCCACGGGGAACATCGGAAATATCCGCGGGAAACGGTTAAGTCAACTGTTAACGCGGGCGGAGCCGCGGCGGAAATCTATCTTATATATAAAAAGTTAACCACCCGTCTCGAGCCCAGTTCAGTGGAAAAGCGCCGCGTGGTACCTACACTAGAGGTCACGTTTTCCTGCAGCTGATTGTGAAACATGAATATTCTTATCCTCTTTATAATAAAGTAATTAATTTTGCTACCGTGGTATTCAAAATGAACTGCTAGTAACAAATCTCTTTGTGCATCCAACATACCACACAAATGAAAAGACGTCGTGTCTTCGCCACGACCGCGCCGCCCGTCCGTGCCCCGTCCGATTATGTGGGGTTTACGCCTTAGGCTGTTTTTAAATAGTTGTCAATTTGCGGATCTATTTAAGTAAGAGATGACACGTAATTTGAGTAATTGAACAGTCTATTGTTTCCTGGTGTAGTACAATTACTTTTTTATAGTCCATTGTGCAAGTTTACTCAGGGCTGGATTAAGACATGGTTAATTTAACAACAAAGTTAAAGGAACTGAATCCAACATGAGCAAAATTAAAACATTTCTTTTACACTTGTTGCCTTGCCTATATGTGATTCAACCATTTTTAATGGTATAGCAAAGTTTTTGATGAAAACTACTTTTGACTTTTGCCTTGACTCGACTAGGACTAATCCTAATCTAGAATCAGGATCAGGATTGAAACAACGAGTTTGTTTGAAAACAACGATTTATTTTTGAGTATGGACCACCCACCACGGTTACAGGTTTTTTTTAATGTACGTGGAATTCTGTAACCAGTAATCAAAAGCATGGAGACTACTTTTTTGGGCATAATGTTAGCATGGGCTATATAATATAACATAGGCTACTTTTTACCTCAAGAAAATATTTCATTCCAAAACGAAAATTGACTAGCTGTAAATTTTCAGAATGGGATTGATAAGACCCTCCATAGCAACAGGAACCAATTAAACTAACTATCAGTAACATAAACAAAGAACGAACTAGCGAAATATACTCATACATACAATGATATTAAGTTAATACGGCCCTGTGCAATATTAAATTACAAACCTTTCAAGAATTAAAAATCTGACAAACATTTTAAAAATCAAATCAAATATGTTTAAGCACAAAACATTAAAACAGTGACTGTTCTGACTATGAATATCAATTTAGCCTTGCCCATGCTCAATGATCTTAATTTTTCGCTGCGATTTAGAAATATCAATTTATTTTCCATATTACACCTTCATTGAAAACATTGTGCTCATCTTTTTTTATAGGGCTGCAAACTGAACCTCATTCATATTTTTCAATTATGATTAGATAATATGTCACAAAACATTAGGTACTTCTATGGTACCTAATAATTCTGTTACAATTTAGAAGGTTTTCTAAACAGACCTTTGTTTGAATTCGAATGAAATGAGTGAATTTTTTAGCGTATACTTGAATTGATGCTTTATAGTTTATACCGTATCAAAGTGTCTCCTGACACAGGCATTTTGGCTTAAAAGGAGACATCAGGCCTAGCTTGTGCATAGATGTGTGAAAAGACCAAATAAATTATTTTATTTCATTTATTTTTAATAAATTCTCTCTGAAGTTCTGACGACTTACCTATGCATTTTGTAATTTTGACTGAGTGGCATTCTAGTAATTTCTTTTACATATTTTTTACAAAAATAGGTCATTAAATAAAAGTTTGAAATTAATATATAGTTTAGAGTCTTCACTTTCATTACTTTTTTTTATGTTGACAAAGTTACACTAGTTGATTTATGAAATAAAAATCAAGTACATTGCTATTATTATTATATTCCTCAACAGTACAACAATACACCTAAAAAAAAAACAAGGAAGAAATAATAATGTTATTTTCTTGCTTATTACCATTTTACTATGAAACCACTTAGTTTCCTTTTTAACTTAAACATTTTTTTTAATATATTTTGTGTGTTAAGTTAAACAAGTGCACTAGATGTGAGAAAACTAAAAAATATAGAAACTGGCTAAGAAATTAAAATAGTGAGAATAAGATTCATTTGGACCCCCCTCTCTCCCCAAATTATATTATTAAAATAATTGAATAACTTGTATGATTTTATACCATACAAATATAAAATTTTATCTAGACCAGCAACAGAAAACTACATAGTTAATTAGGCTCTGATTAGCAAATGTGAATCTATATGTAATACCTAATTAATTATCTATTTTATCAAAATGGGAATTGACTATAAAAAAATCTTTGAAAGAAGCTTTTCAACAGGATTGCCAAAATAAAAGACAAAAGTTATTTAGTTGAGCAAAATTCATATTTGAATAAATTATAAGTTTTATAATACTTACATATCAGTGATGCCTAGACCCAAGAGCTCTTGTTTGTGCTCTGGATATTTAATTTCTGAGACCTGATTCTTGTTAACATCATTGCGAGCTTGCTGGAAGTAGTAGTCATAAGTAGTTTCATCCAGACTTATCAATTGACTAAGATTTGGTACCTGAAAAATATAGCTTAATTATAGTTAAATCATGAAACCAGTACCAAAAGTAAAAACAATTGACCTTTCTCCACCTGGACACCAATAAATAAATTATTGATTGGTTCTCAATCTGAATTAGGAAGCAACTGGTAGGGTACACCAAGGTATAACTGGCCACTTTGTAGTTTAATGCTCCGAAATAAGATTATAATGTTGTAACATTTTAATCTTATTATAAATTAATAGCACATATTACATATTAAATTCCCCACAAATTTAAATTAATGTGCTTACATATTCTGTTCTATTATTACTACTTATGATGGTAGGTACATATGTAGTCAATGGTAAGGATAATTTTTATACCTTGAATCTGATCCTCAACTCATAGAGCTTGGTGCCATCAAGTACTTTAGCGTTATCCTTGAGAAAGTGCTTCGTCCCTCTTACCCTCAGTGCAAACAGAGGTCGCGTTATGGGAGGGATCTTATATTTCTTGCACAGAATTATACACAAATCCTCTGCGGTCGTCTCAGCTGAACACGTTAGCACGCAGGGCGCCCGGTCCACCACCACGGAGACTTTAACTTCGCCTTCCGACGACATGTCTTCTACGTTAAGCAGAACCATAAAAAAACAACGACGCCAACCAACACTGAATTAAACACTGCTGAATAAATTTACTGTCGCCATATCGGCTTGTATAGCCCACGTATAGCCATATTACAATCTACAAATTGTAACATAGCAAATGTTCATAAATTCATTCACCAACAGGTAAACACTGTTTATTTATCTCAACAACATCGTCACTGAACGAGATAAAATTAAATAAACCGTGCGTGAAACTCCTTCCTTCCTTCCTACGCGTAATTTTTTCTACATTTGTCAATCAATTTGTCTGTCTGTGTGTGTCTGTCATTTTGTTGTTGTTGGTGATTTTTTCAAATTCCTACTAGAGAAAGGCTAAAATATTCTGAATCATACAGCCTAATCATACTCCATTGTTTTCATTTATCCGATTTCAGCATTCACTTGGCTTTCACGATCACGACGCAACGCACGGCTTTCACACAGTCTGACGACGAGACGACACACACGGGTCGAAATAATTTTGTTTCTGCTCTTTTATTATATAAAGCCCGACCAAAGAAATATGACACCTCGCTCGCCATATTGCGGAATTTGAGAGGAACTAATTTTATAAGGGAAATTGTTGCCATAGTCGTAAAAATATACACGTGGCGCCCCCAGAGCAGGTGTCATATTTCTTTGGTCAGGCTTTATATGATGTTGTTATGCGATTGCATTGCATTTGCTGCGAATAAAAAATTGATAAAAATGAACACGGTCACGTTGGTCACGTACGGCACATGTATAAATGTAGGACTTTCAAAAATGGCAACATTTGTAGGAACATTTCCGCAAGGCGACAGCGACAAGAGACGAAAGGGACGCAGTTATGCGTTAGAATGAGATACAAATACACCGCGCTCACTCTTGCGTAAAACTGCGTCCCTTTCGTGTAGCCAGCCAGTGAATGAAATAGGTGTGTGTGCCCACCCAAGAGATCTTCCTTCCTTCCCCCCCCCTAAACTCCTATCCTCTCCGACCATCGCGTCGTCGCGTCGTCCGTCCGTCCTTCCTTTTTGTTCTTTTGTCATTCATTCAAGCTTGCCCGTCAGCCGCCATTTTCGTCTCGCCGCATTTTCCGCCGTTTTTTTATTGAAATTTATCAGAAAATTTGTTGAAACAACATACAAATGTAAGTATTTTAATCTATATGGTCACGACATACAAAAGATATATTGCCGATCTGTACTACTTTCAGCAGAATATATCAACTTTGATTTTGCCTTTGGCACCGGTTTTCCAAAATTACGATAATTATGTATTTTCAAATAGGAATCCTTTGTTCTCAGCTTATACTAGTATAGTAGCATATTTGTAAGGATTTCAGTAATGTAATGATACAAATCGATCATATTTTCTTCATTCATCGGTCTGTTATACACATACGCCATGCTTTTGAATGTTTCTCTGTAGTAGGTACTTGAGCTTTGCATCCTTTGCGAACATCCTATACCCAAATCAAGGCAGGATACGTTATGATGTTTTAAGGGTTGCGTTGCGAATACCGGCATCATCATGTACCAATTTTATATTTCTTGTTTTTGAGATAAGTTTATCCGTTGCATTAACCTTACCTTTGTAAAATTTTCGGACCACACTGTTCATCATCTTTTGCCCTTGCCCATGAGGCAAAAGTGAAGAGTTATTTACAAACAGAACCACAACATTGGTAGGTATTTGACTTACCAATATTGTACCCACCTGGAAGATACCTAATTCAAATTCATGTCTAGAACAAGCAAAAAATTTTTTTGTAATTTTTCTAAAGTGGTGGTCTTGCCCTAAACTTGGATAATGCAATGTTTACTATGTGTTACAAATATCATGTGTCCCTGTTTTGGCCAGGAGTTTAGAACTATAATAGTTGAATTGCTTGATTGTATGAATAGATGATTTTGTGCTTCGGAACGGAAGGCATGTAGTCACTGGTCCCGGGCGTCCTGGCAGACGTATTTGTTGTACGAGCCATGTCAGAAGCCTTAGGTGGCTGAATAATTCTGACAGCAGTAGGCTGAGTAGGCTAAGGCAAGTTAACCTTAAAACCCACATGATAAGATGGCAACTATTTGCAATACTAAAGAAGCATCAGCTTTAGTATAGACTATTTGAAACCCTCATATAAAAGTCTTATACAAATTTTAATAGTTTTTGTTGAAAAATCCCAAAATTTTGGTGTTGCTGTAAATAAGTCAATGTGTAATAATTTTATTTTGCAGAAAATGGATGATGACTGGGATGATGACACTGGTTCAACTGTAAGTGTATTTGTAAATAGGTATAATTAATTTTAAGATACATTATATTCTGACTGAGGAGAGGTGTCTGATATAACATAGGTCCATGGAATTTCCTTAGGCTAGTAAGAAATGTATCATATTATTATTAGTTGGAAGTATTCTCCCCCTAAACATGAAAAAATTGTATATTGCATCTAAACCATAAAATGCAAATATATCTCAGACCTGAGTCCAATTCCCTCTTAATATTATAAATGCAAAAGTAACTCATCTTTTTTCACGCCCAAACCACTGAACCTATTTTGATGTAACTTGGTACAAATATAGAATAGACATTTGGGAAGGAATTAGACTAACTTTTACCATGGCAAAATACCAACCAAATAACAAGTATACACGGGCGAACCCACAGGAAGGAAAGTGTCTTAATAATTTTGAAATAAAATATAATAAGTAACAATTTGTTAATTGACAAATGCCAATATGTTTATTTTTTTTAGCTCAACTCCGTTTTTTTTTTTTTTTCAGTTTTTCTTATATTTTTAAATGCTAAAACCTTCTATAACATATTAGAAATCATAAAATAATTAAATTGGTAAAGCCATTCTCTAGTGATAGCCTGAGGAAGAGGGGTTTATTATTATAAGATTTATTTTATTGATAAACTATGGAACTTATATTCTGAAATTATTATTAGTTACTAAAAAGTAATAACAATAATTGTATAACAGGCAGTGCAAGCACCACCAAAGTCGTGTGGAGATTATGATACTGTAGATGAAGGCCACAGCTTGTCCCGAGGAAGAGGATTCACATCTTTTAATGATGAAGGTAACTTCAAGTCACTTGTTTTAAATTCTTACTAATACAAAAATGGAAGTGTTATGCTATCATGCCTAAATGGCTGAACAAATGTAATAAAAAAAACATACAATTGAATTCATGTATATCAGCTGTCTGACACCTATCATAATACTGCCTAGTTTCGAGTCAGACGGCCATAATATCGGCGATAATATCCCACATATTTAATTGAAAAACTCCACCTTTTTGAAGTTGTTTAAAAGTTGGGCGAGTGGTAAATGGTATCTTATAGATAGATCATTAGGCAACTTTTTATTCCTGCAAGAAAAAATATAAACGTAAGCAAGTGACATTATGTTATATACCAAACAGACCCCCCACACTGGCGTCTTTCGAGCGTTTTTCTAGCGTCGTCGCCAGCGCTGCGTTTTTTGCAAACACAACTTTCTTCTGTTTCTCTCGTTTTCCCGCCTATTATTGTATGCGCGACGGCCAGCCCTGGCGAAGCGTAGACGCCGCGACGACGACGCTGGCAAAACCCTCGAAAGACGCCAGTGTGGGTGGTCTGTAAAACAATAAATCTTCATTATATTTGTCACTAAAACAATAATATGTTTGTCACAATGTTCACTTGAAATCATATTACAAAGCCTAAACTGAACTTGTCTAAACATGACTCTAACGGCAATAAGTATTTCATAACAAATTATGTAGGTGGCCAGCATCACAAATAACACTCCAACTGACATAGCCCTGAATGTATCATATACATACATTTATTTTTTGTGAAGTAAGTAGGTAGACTAGAAAAGACAATGTTTTAACTTATTGAAGTGATGTAAATATCCAAAAGTAAAAAAAAAAATTCTTTGAACTCTTACAGTGAAAAAGCATGAACAAGATGTTTTTTTTTAATCAGGGAACTATAATAAGCAAGAATTGCATGGTCCTATAAACCAGATGCTACCTACACACTGCATGAAAAGAATTGCAGTCAGTTGCCATATTGAAGAAAAAGATGCATTTGGTTTGGATACCTACATAGGCTCTTCAAGAATCCGGGCAGATGATTGCAATAAAGCTGTCGCATATTTTTCTCATAAATCCACTTACAAATGTGTTCTATCTGCCAATTTAAGTGTTATAGTTAACCATAGCCATGTGTTTTAGTTTCGGATTACAATGGCGGCGGAAACGACTTCGGCGAGCGGCGCGGCAGGGGAGGGCGCGGGGGACGCGGCGGCGGGAGGGGCGGAAGGGGGGGCCGTGGCGGCTTCCGAGACAGAAACGACCGGGACCAAGAGAACGGCGGTATGTTATCAACTTGTAGCGATACGACACAATTTGACATACATATTGTATCAAGTCTAGTGAATCACATCCAATATATACATACATATGTTAATTAATGTCATTGACTTTGCCTATAGTAATATTAGAAAGAGGAAAGATTTGATTGTTTGTTTGCATCGAATAGGCTCCGAAACTACCGAACCGATTTTAAAGAAACTTGGTATTAAGATAGAATAGACTTCGGGGAGTAACATAGGATAAAAAAAAAAAAAGGAAAACAAAAACAAATAAAAAAATTGTTTAAAAATTGTCACTATGATGCAGGCAACATTGTTATTAATTATTTTATTTTCTTTTAAGTAAAAGGAAGAGCGGTATTACCTGGCACAGGTATCTTACATACCTAAAAGGTGATGCCGACAACAATACAGATGTTTTAATGTATTTTGTTGAAAATAAACAATTTTTATTTTATTTATTTATTTTATATACCGCGGGAAAATTCCTGATTGCCACGCCGCAAGCCATGAGGCGGAAAGCTAGTATAATATGTATTCATATTCTTAAGGGTTGAAGCCTAGTGTATCTGGATACGTCGATTTTTATTTAGAAGAGAGATGTATGTACTTAAAGATCTTTAGTTGACTTTCTAGATTATAGGTCGGGCAATCAACAGATTTTTGTAGATTATACAGTACAATACACAAAGAGAAGTGGCGGCCTTATAACTCTAAGCGATTTCTTCCAGGCAACCATTGGTGTGCTAAAATATAAATTTAATTAACTTTTGTGATATAGGTCGCGTCACGTAAAAAGAACGCTGGCAGTCAAGCGCGCAGTAGGCCATTTACGTTCCCCCACTACTTTTTACAGCATTCTTTATAACCCCCGACGAAAAAGAGGAGTGTTATTAGTTTGTTGTGTGTGTCGGTCTATCTGTGGCATCGTAGCTCCTAAACGGATGCACCGATTTTGATCTAGTTTTTTTTGTTTGCAAGGTGTCACAATCGAGAGTGTTCTTAGCTATGATCCAAGAAAATATCTTCAGCCATTTGAAGATTGTCAGCTCTTTTCTAGTTGTTGAAAGCATCAAGTAACGGTTTTGTGTCGGGGGTTATTAAATGTTTCAATTTAGTCACTAAACTAGTGTTATTACATGACGCGTTATGTTTGTTGAACAGATGATAACGATAGAGGGTACGGTGATAGAGACCGCGACCGTGGCGGGCGGGGTCGCGGGCGCGGCGGCGGCAGGGGCGGCGGGCGGGGGGGAGGCGGGGGCGACGGCGAGGAGCCCGAGCTAGGGGAGGACGGGGAGGTGAAGAAGCCGCCTGTGACGTACGTGCCGCCCGAGCCCACCACCGACGAGGCCGAGATGTTCAGCAGCGCCATCAGCTCCGGCATCAACTTTGACAAGTTCGACTGCATCGCTGTCAAGGTACCTATTCATATTCATATTTCTTTATTGCATCATGTGGTTACATTAAGGTGGAACAAATATATTTGATACACTCATGAACTCTGTAAGGGCGCTGCAAAATACATTGTACACATATTATATTCTATAGAAACTCATAATTATATTACATTGTTATTATCTATTACACATTTAAAAAATCATACTCGAAAAACTGTCGAATAGAATAAAAACATACGCGTTCATATTATGTCCAGTCATATCACGTGCATCTATACTTTAATTAAATTAACTCTTTTTCCAAAAGCATTCAGGCCTTACCATTTGAAGTAAAATAATAAGTCCCGTACACTGTCTGTATTCGTAGAACACAAAAATAAGAATAACAAGCCTTTAGGAAAAAAGTTATTTGAAAGTATAAAAACACGTGATATGACTGCACTTATGAACTTGTACTGTACTTATACAAACGTGTGTAGGTTTAAGGGTGCTTTTCCACCAGAGATGCGCTATGCTACGTTGCTTTGGATGCGTTTGTTATCCACCAATCATATTCATTGGTGCACATCACACTGGTGGGAACGGGTTCAGGTAAGATAACTCATTTCTAGAAGTGAGCAGTAATTTTAATAGGTTGTGCCAAGACTTAGATTTTGACATTTTTAATAGTGGTTTCTACTCCGGAAGACGTTAATTAAAAAAAAAAGTTTTTCCTAGCTGAGCATAAGTCTGTACATGATGCATTGTTGACCTCAGAGTGTATGACCTTTTCTTTATGTAATCAGTATAGCTGGTGGTCGTCGTATTATAAATAAATAAATAACTGCCCACTAATAATAATTAGTCGCCAAATTATTATTTGTATTAATTTATGATGGTGGGTTTTTGTCCACAGTTCGGAACAACTTAACAAACCAAACATACGCGGTTGTTTCTTTTCGTCCTAAATATTGCACTTAATATTGCAGCGAGATATTTTGACTGTGTAGTGCAGTCTCAACACAATAAGGAAGTGTCCTAAAAAAATCGAATTAGTCCGTCAGTTAGATTACAAAAAAATAATGTAGGTACACGTTTTTTTTTGTCTGGCAAACGAAAAATGCCGACGATACAGTACATCATTTCCAGTGACGACACGCCGCCATACAAATTGTACGGAAAAAGTGACGTCATAGCACTCTTCTCCTACATTTGATGCGATAAATCTTGGTCAAATTGAAAAATAAAAACGTGTTAAATTTTTTTTTTTCATAATCTAACTGACGGCCTAATTAGAATCGATTTATTATTTCCAGGACACTTCCCTATTGGTATTATAGGCTTATTCGTAAGGTGAAGCCTGAATCGACTGATTGTCTTATTTGATTGCGGTTTTCTTCTCGGAGAGAGCCGCAAGCAGACTAAATAAATATTGTTAATCCAGGTGAGCGGCGAGAACCCGCCGCGGCCAATCGACAGCTTCGAGACGGCCAACCTGCGCAAGTACGTGCTGGAGAACATCCTGAAGTCCGGCTACAAGAAGCCCACGCCCATACAGAAGCACGCCATCCCCATCATCATGAGCGGCCGCGACCTCATGGGCTGCGCGCAGACCGGCTCCGGCAAGACGGTACCTTACACTATATATACACTCTAGCTATCCACTACCAAGACGGTACCTTACACTTACACTCTAACTCTACCTATCCACTACCAAGACGGTACCTTACACTTACACTCTACCTATCCACTACCAAGACGGTACCTTACACTTACACTCTACCTATCCACTACCAAGACGGTACCTTACACTTACACTCTACCTATCCACTACCAAGACGGTACCTTACACTTACACTCTACCTATCTACTACCAAGACGGTACCTTACACTTACACTCTACCTATCCACTACCAAGACGGTACCTTACACTTACACTCTACCTATCCACTACCAAGACGGTACCTTACACTTACACTCTACCTATCTACTACCAAGACGGTACCTTACACTTACACTCTACCTATCCACTACCAAGACGGTACCTTACACTTACACTCTACCTATCCACTACCAAGACGGTACCTTACACTTACACTCTACCTATCCACTACCAAGACGGTACCTTACACTTACACTCTACCTATCCACTACCAAGACGGTACCTTACACTTACACTCTACCTATCCACTACCAAGACGGTACCTTACACACACTACCTATCCACTACCAAGACGGTACCTTACACTTACACTCTACCTATCCACTACCAAGACGGTACCTTACACACACTACCTATCCACTACCAAGACGGTACCTTACACTTACACTCTACCTATCCACTACCAAGACGGTACCTTACACTTACACTCTACCTATCCACTACCAAGACGGTACCTTACACTTACACTCTACCTATCCACTACCAAGACGGTACCTTACACACACTACCTATCCACTACCAAGACGGTACCTTACACTTACACTCTACCTATCCACTACCAAGACGGTACCTTACACTTACACTCTACCTATCCACTACCAAGACGGTACCTTACACTCACACTCTACCTATCCACTACCAAGACGGTACCTTACACACACTACCTATCCACTACCAAGACGGTACCTTACACACACTACCTATCCACTACCAACTTGAGCTATGGTCTGTTTCATATAAATCCGGACAAAAGTTCATTATTGACCTCTTTCTTTTCTTGGAAGTTGTTAAAAGTCATGTAACGCCAAAATGTCTGGAAAGATCACACGCTGACCCCGCCTTTTACTGATTCTACTATGGTATGCCAAATTACGTATTTGCAATAATTTCCTATAGTTTTATCGTATCGTTTGAAAAAAATGTGCGCATTGTATGCAGGCGTCAATGACCTTTAGTCCGGATTAATATGGGCGAGGAATGAGCGCGGAGGGAAAGTTCATACATTTTTGTATGAACTTGTGGTGACATCTTGTTCAAGTTGTCTGCCGTCCGCTGCTCTAAATATACCACAGAAGCATAATGACAGCACCTCACCCCCCGCTTCGCACTCCAAGGCACCGCCGGGAGGCTAGTGGCGGGCGGCTGACGGTGGTACATGGGTGTACTCGATGGAGCAAACACTTTCTCATAAAAAATCAAATCGCGTTCATACTTTGGAATGCCCCACCTGTGACGACCGCTATTTTTGCAGGAGACAATAAATGAATCATTTTTTCCTTTTTCGCAGGCGGCGTTTTTACTTCCCATCATAAATACTCTTCTACAAGATTCACGCGAGTTAGTCGTCGCCGGAAATGGGTGTGCCCAACCACAGGTCAGTGTATTACAGTATAAACTTTCATAATCATGGACGTTCTACCAGATTCTCCTTACATCTTTTTCAACACTTCCGCTTTAATATTCAAAATTTTTTAGAGTCATTTATAGAGTTTTACTAATTGGATAAAAATATTAATAAAACACTACCAAATCGTGAGTAGCAAGGAATAAATTTAAAGTATAAAAACATGATGTGACATTACTTACGCCAGGTCAGTTTCACTCCCGGTTATAAGCAAAGATATAAAAGCAAGCAATATATAAAAGCAAATATATAAATAAAGCAAATTTATAAATAAAAACCAAGTACGTCGTAAGTAGTCGCCGCGCGCCGCCCCGGCCGGCAAGCACGCATTGTATGTGGTTTCGCGCGTTGTATAGCTGCATTCGGTTGCTTGAATAATAGTAAAGTACCGAACTCATGTGTACGTCTGGTTAACGTCTTATAACTGATAGGTTTTCACATGTAATGGAATTAAAGCAGCTTTTAATTTAAATGTTTTTCCCAAGTGAATCTTCTGTTCTCCTCTGTATTCTGTGATTATGAATGCAACTGAACATAAGCACAGAATACATGTATTTTGCGGGCAATTAATAATTTTGTATTGTACTGCCGTGTAGCATGTCACATAATTAGAAGTGGAACATAAAGTTGTCAGTTGTTTAAGCCTCGGTCACACATAGCGATTAATCGCAGCGAATTGGCACTTGCAGCGAGTATTCGCTCAGTGTGACAGGGCTATTCGCTGCGAATTCCATACTTAGTGTTCATTTTTAGTCGCAGCGAATGTAATCGCAGCGACTATTCGCTGTGTGACAGAGGCTTAAGTGTTGCGTTGCATGTAGGTGGTGATAGTGTCTCCGACGCGCGAGCTGACGCTGCAGATCTTCAACGAGGCGCGCAAGTTCGCGCACGGCTCCGTGCTCAAGATCGCCGTCGCGTACGGGGGCACCGCCGTCAGGCACCAGGGCGACAACATCTCCGTGAGTCATACTACGATTACCACTAGTAGTGCAGCAGGACCTGATGGATGCCACGGATAATGCAGTTGAAGTAGCTAGGTTCTGGGCCAAAATTATCTAAACAATTTGTCATCGACACGATAAGAAGAAGAAGAAGAAGATTATACGTATTCAATGTATGGGAGCCAATAATTTTTTCGTATTAAAAGATGAGCCTTGGTACCCTTGGGTCGAAATTTCGGATTAAAGGATGAGACTTGGTACACTTGATCCTTAGATGGACTGGTGTGGAAAACGGCCGGGAGTCAGCGGATTACACCCCTACTTCCCGTAGGGACAGGGGAAGTATCCTTACTCTAAATGAGAATAATTTTTATAATTTAGATGAATATTTTAATTGCATGTGACATTATCATTGTTGACATTGAATTGTTGTAGGTATTTAATTTTAATGTACTTTATTATCATACTGTAATTTTTTTTGTGTTTATCGTGTTTATAATTGGATGAAAATTTTAATTTAATTTTTAATATTTGCATGCTAATATAATTTGGCAAAACATGTAGAGCTATGCAACTTTTACCAACTGTTACACCATGTTTTATGGCAAATAAATAATCTTCTTCTTCTTCTTCTTCTTCTTCTACTCCGCGCGCACTGTGACTCGTCATAACTGCTAACTTAAAGCTAGGGCAAGTTTGGTGTCGTTTTCAACTCAGTAAAAGATGGCCGATTGATTTCTGAATCAAAAATAGAGTGTTTCCATACAAAAAGTAATACTTGAGTGTGTGTGTTGCAGCGCGGCTGCCACGTGCTGGTGGCGACGCCGGGGCGGCTGCACGACTTCGTGGACCGCAGCCGCGTGTCGTTCGAGTCGGTGCGCTTCGTGGTGCTGGACGAGGCCGACCGCATGCTCGACATGGGCTTCATGCCCAGCGTCGAGAAGATGATGCAGCACCCCACCATGGTCGCCACGGTCAGTCACACACTAAATAAATAAAAAGTTTATTTAGACACAAAAGTTACATAAAAGAAAGCTTACAATATTGGTCTTACACAATGGACAGCAATCAAACAAAATTCGACTCTAAAATCCTAAACTAGGTGTTACCCTGTACCTTAGGAAATAGTGCCCTGTTACACTAACACTATTACACGCTACTGGCTGAGGTACGGGGGTATTGTCTTGGGGTTGTGATTGCTCCGAAGGGCATGCAACTCTATTGGTCGAAACCGATGGAAACAAAGATATCTCAATGATAAATCTCTATCACCCTGCAATATTTTTAGCCCTTCAAGCGTGAAAGCGTACCAAATATGACATAGCTTTTGTATTTTGCAATAATTCTTGTATATATCGACGGTTAAGTACCAAATACTGCTATCTGCAAAATGTCAACTTTACAGGAGAGTAAAAAAACGTTCTGTCATTTTAGTTTTAGATAATTTAAATCAATTTAGAGCAGTTGTTGGTATACCTATATGTTTGAATATAGCAATCAATCGAATGTAGTGTTTCTATCAAAGGTGAAGGAACAACTATGAAGTAGATCTAAATTAAGATCTAAAAATCACTTAAAAGTAGATAGCAGTATTTAGTACTTAACCGTCGATATGTAGTTGTATGAGTTGTTGGTAATTCACCAACAACCATTTACCATGGTTGTTGATTGTGAGACTCGTTAGTGAATAGTAGTTAATTGTATGTGTTGTGTTGGTTACGACTATGAAGTACATAGATCTAGATTATGATATAAAAATCACTTAAAAGTAGATAGCAAGCAGTATTTGGTACTTAACCGTCGATATGTAGTTGTATGAGTTGTTGGTATTAGGGTTGAAATAGTTCTTTCTTACTAGAGCAGGTCACCCGTCTGCGCCTCTCGCAGACGTCCCTCCTATACATACATACGTACATGGTTGTTGATTGTGAGACCCGTTAGTGAATAGTAGTTAACTGTATGTGTTGTGTTGGTTGTCAGGAGGAGCGTCAGACGCTAATGTTCTGTATGTGTTGTCAGGAGGAGCGTCAGACGCTGATGTTCTGTATGTGTTGTCAGGAGGAGCGTCAGACGCTGATGTTCTGTATGTGTTGTCAGGAGGAGCGTCAGACGCTAATGTTCTGTATGTGTTGTCAGGAGGAGCGTCAGACGCTAATGTTCTGTATGTGTTGTCAGGAGGAGCGTCAGACGCTGATGTTCTGTATGTGTTGTCAGGAGGAGCGTCAGACGCTGATGTTCTGTATGTGTTGTCAGGAGGAGCGTCAGACGCTGATGTTCTGTATGTGTTGTCAGGAGGAGCGTCAGACGCTGATGTTCTGTATGTGTTGTCAGGAGGAGCGTCAGACGCTGATGTTCTCGGCGACGTTCCCGGAGGACATCCAGCACCTGGCGGGGCGGTTCCTCAACAACTACCTGTTCGTGGCCGTGGGCATCGTGGGAGGCGCCAGCACCGACGTGGAGCAGATCTTCCTGCAGGTCGCCAAGTACGAGAAGCAGAACGCGCTCAAACAACTCATCGAGGAGAATGGTGAGATTCTAAATTAAAATTATTTGCAATGTAGTTCAGTCAGCGAATGGCTTAAAGGGGGGTGTAGAGTGCGTGAGCGGGAGCAGAGTGCTTAGGGATAAAACATACTAAAAGTCCTGACGTCTAGGAAAGGGGGTCAAAGGTCTCATTTTTAAGTTTTTCGCCTATATTACAGAAACGGTGTGTTGTAGCAAAATATGATCTACTAGCGACCCGCCACGGCTCCGCACGGGAAAATAGTTATTGTGGGTTATCCTTAAGTATATTATGCATGTATTATACATATAAACCTTCCTCTTGAATCACTTTGTTAAAAAAAACCGCATCAAAATCCGTTGCGTAGTTTTAAAGATTTAAGCATACATAGGGACATAGGGACAGAGAAAGTGACTTTGTTTTATACTATGTAGTGATAAGTTTACATACAGTATGTGTGTTAATCCTTGCACTAGGATTCCCTGTATTGCAAAGACTAGAGTAATTTGACTTAACTAGGCTACTAGATTTACACGTTACTTGCTTCTGAACACATTATATACAGTCATTGATATACAATAAACATAGATACACAAACGCCGCTCAAAAAACGGCACCGGCAAAGGAAGGCCATAATCTAACGTGTGGCCTTGGGTGGCCTTGCTTCTGCCTCAGTCGCTTAATGGCCGCGCACCGGCGCAAACGTCTGACTATTCATCTAGAATATTCGATACTATAGTGGCCAGCACATGCGGTTGGACACTCGCACTACGAAATTCACACCTACCGCTACGGAATACGCTCTCAAGGTCATAAAGTCCAGCCGCATGGGCTGGCTACTGTACATAATTTCTGCTAAAACGCCATCTAATGTCAAATAGAAATACTTCTTACAAAGAAAATACAGGACCGTATTAGGACAACAATAAAATTAACGCGGGTGATAGATAAAGCTTTTTGAAACTGATAATAATAGTAATATAGTAGGTATGTAAACCGTTTTAGTATGTAAACCAATGGTAATTCAAATGAAAAACGTTTTTTTAATCATACAGCCTGTTAGTTTTTTAAAGATTTCACATTCAATTTGCATGAGCCCAAATACGGCCGATTTATTATTACAATCACGTCGTGTGGCCCTTAGTAGTTAGCCTTCCTCAGGTCCTTAGTCCTTTAGTGACGCAAAAAACATTATTTTCTTATTTTGATATCTAAACCATAAGTGACGCTACTTTGTAAGAATGATTGGCATTTGAACATGGTAAAAATGGAAATGGAAAAATAAATAATAATTTCAGCTAATATACCATAGATACCTTAGCAATAAGGCCGCCTTTTGACTCCTGTATGTATTTTTAATTTGTTATTTTGTGTTTTTTTGGTGTCAATAAAGTATTTTGTATTGTATTGTATTGTATAGATCAAAGATCAACTGAAGCGCGACTTTCTCCCACCTCTCTGGCTAGATCAACTGATCAAAGAAAAAATATTAAAAAAAAACTAGTAATAGACAGGCACAAAAACGTTAAATATATAGAAATACAAAAAGTCTGTTGTTTGGTTTCAGATAAAGTAATGCTGCCAAAATAAATAATAACCTGCTCTATTATTATTTTAATTGTAAAACTTAAATCTTTACTTAAATATAAAAGCCTTGACCAGAAAAAAGAAGGCCTGCGATGGGGGCGGGCGACCATTTCTCAACCACTTATGGTTTAGATATCAAAATAAGAAATGTTTTTTGCGTCACTAAAGGCCTAAGGACCTGAGGAAGGCTGACAGTTAAGGGCCACACGACGTGATTGTAATTATTTATTAGGCCATCTAGTGAAGAATTGCAAAACTTTTTCCGATTACAGATCAGGTGAACTTCAATAGGTTGCCTTTAAAATTCAACTACTCGCTACTAGAGGGCTGGCATGCAAAAAACACTCGCTTGTGTGGCAAAATCATACTTTATTGTAATGTGCTAGAGTCCATATTGATATAATTTATTATTCAAATTATGTTCTTTCATTACTGGAAACCGTACATGTTGATATCTTTAGCGGAAGAAGGTAATTTGTCAGTAATTTGCACAAATAGATTTGTTCAATATTATCTAAGCATTAAAGTCTAAATTGAAAATTAAGTCAACAACTCAAAGGCTATTTTGCACATAGTTTCAACGGTACAATATCTGTATAGGCATGTATATGTCGATAGTTGACGCGGTGCCGTGTTTGGCGTTAGATTTTGTATGAGATCGTGTATCTATGTTTATTGTATATCAATGTATACAGTTGATTGAGAAACCTCATCCTATTTTTTAGAAGTCTGTTTAAAAATGGGGCTGCAAAGACGTTATCTTGTTAAGCCATTCGCACGAAGTTGGTTAATAGTGTGTATGGTGTGTAAAGAAAGACAATTGACAGACGGACGGACGGACAGGCACATTATTGTTTTTGAGGTATGCGTATTTTCTTTATAGTGTTACAGACAGACATTCATAATATTGGTTATTAGGTGATGTACGTGTGCAAAAAAACACAATTGGTCTTTGGAGCGAGGTTGATTTTTTTGTGGTTTCATTCATTGCAGACATATCAATAGCTGATTTATATTCAGTGAACAAGAAAAGTATTTTCTTTTTTGTGTGTCACGAATAAAATGAAAATGTAATATTTCAGAGAAGAAGCGCGTGCTGGTGTTCGTGGAGACGAAGCGCAACGCGGACTTCATCGCGTCGCTGCTGTCGGAGCAGCAGATGCTGACGTCATCGATCCACGGCGACCGCATGCAGCGCGAGCGCGAGGAGGCTCTACACAACTTCAAGACGGGCCACCACTGCATACTCGTCGCCACCGCCGTCGCCGCTCGCGGACTCGGTACCATTACTTACTACATTACACCTATTACCACTGAACTTCATAATGAACAGTGAACACCGTCTAGCCACTGGTCGGTCACTTCATACAGAAAACGCGTTTGACAAGCTACTTGTTTTTGAATAACTACTGAATATCAACGACAAGTCAATGGCGCTAGGCGCTATTTAAAACACCCCCGAACACCCCTGGTAGAGTCGTGGGGCGCGTGCGGGGCGTGGGGTTTATATCGGCCGGGGAACTCATTTCAGTGTCATTTCTGTACGGGTTAGTACTTTTATTTTCTTCTGTGGTCTAGCTATGGAAATCGTCTCACAAATCACCCCAATCAACTGGCTCAACAGCTAATGGGTGGATCACACGTAGCGAGTACAGTGGCGAGAGAGTGCACTCGGCCGAGTGGTTGTTACGTATGAACACTTTAGCGAGTGCTCGGCCGAGCCAAAACGGCGAGACAGCGACTAGATTCATGATTTGTTTGCTCGGCCGAGTGCCCACCCCCTCGCTTCATCCTACAGCCCGCTAGCCCCCGCAGCCACTCGCTATCCCGCTCGGCACGTGTGGACAGGCACTCGGTTGGCCACTCGCCACTCGTTCGATTTGTACCGAGCAGCGTGTGTTTATTTATTTTTGTTATTTTAGTTTTTTTCAATAAAAATGGCTAGTAGTATGTGGAATAATGTGAAATGGACATTAGAAATGACAATTAAATTCATACAGTGTTAAAAAATACACGAATGTTTATGGAATTTTTGTCACCTGAATATAAAAACAAAGTCAAGTGTAATGCAGCCCTAATTTCAATAAGGAATGAAAATAAAATAAAAATCAGTTTTTCTGCGATCCATTGTACACGATAATCAACAGCATCAAACTGAACTGTCTCGCCAGTTTTGTAAATACGTGTGAACAGCGACTCGGTTGGGCGACTCTCGGCCCAGTGACCATTTGCTGTCTCGCCACTCTACTCGTTACGTGTGATCAACCCATATCATCGAGGAACTACAGTAAACGACTAAAAAGGCGTGACATTATTGACCTGTTCTGCCCAGCCAACACTTATCTATCAACTATGAAAAGAGGCACCTCCACTGCGAAGTGTTCTCTGCAAGCCTACTAGCCTAACATAATATAGATAATAACATAACAAAAAAAAAAACATTACATTATACATAATATATACAGGGCGTCCCACCGCTATGCCACATGGAGGGAAAGTACCTTAAATATTGTAGATAGAACATTTTACTGAAAGAAGACTTTATTTTATTTCTAAAAACTATTAAAACTACATTCATACATTTTTTAATAATTACAAGGTTGAACCGGGAATCGAACCCGCTACACGAGAAAAAAAACACACCTGTAGTTTTATCACACCAATCGAAAGGCTTCATCATAAAGATTATTTTTTGCTAAATAACATAGTGTCAGAAATAAAAGGAAGACTATGAATTTTAACATTTGATGTGGCCGCCAAGATCGCCAGATCCAACCCCGTTAGATATTTTTTATGGGGTTATGTAAAAAATTTAGTTTACAAGAACCGGTATGAAAGTGTCTACGAGCTACAAACAGAACTTAGACGTATTATTTTAAATATCTTCCACAATAAGATAAAAAAATCGACAGGGAGTAAAATAATCAAAATAGTGCGACTTTGTATTCAACAGCGTGGGTCATTTTGAGCATTTGATAAAATTGCTACATTTTGTATTAAAAATGTTAAAATTCATAGTCTTCCTTTTATTTATGACACTATGTTATTTTGCAAAAAATAATCCTTATGATGAAGCCTTTCGATTGGTATGATAAAACTGCAGGGTGTGTTTTTTTTCTCGTGTAGCGGGTTCGATTCCCGGTTCAACCTTGTAATTATTAAAAAATGTATGAATGTAGTTTTAATAGTTTTTAGAAATAAAATAAAGTCTTCTTTCTGTAAAATGTTCTATCTACAATATTTAAGGTACTTTCCCTTCATGTGGCATAGCCGTGGGACGCCCTGTATACCAAATCACGCCTCTTGCGTAGAGGAATAGGCAGGGCTCACTTCCTTCCACTTCTACGATCTAGACATATTCTTCCACTCATTCTTTCTGCTGCCATAATAAAAAAGGGCGCTACTGACAATTTTCTTTAAAATTGTTAGGTTGCTTTAGGGTTGACACAGGAAGTGTTTTAAGGCAAGGGTTCCACTTCCACTTCTTGCCTAATAAATATATGTCAATCTGTCTTCACTTATTCTCTCACTACTCAAAATCATTTATTCATTATGTTTTCAAAAATACCATATTTTATAATTAGAAATCTTTGCTGTGGCTCTCGTCTCACATTAATGAACAAGTATTATCCAGCTGTTATGCAGTTAGTGGTTAGCCTGACCGAAAAAATATTATAAACTCCGCCATTTTGCAGAATTTCAATGGAACTAATGTTATAATGCAGATCGTGAACATTTCTTTATATTGAACATCATTCATAATCGTATTATTTTATTTCAGATATCAAAAACGTAGATATTGTGGTGAACTACGATTTACCCAAGAGCATAGATGAGTACGTACACCGGATCGGAAGAACCGGCCGCGTCGGCAACAGAGGCAAAGCTGTGTCATTCTTTGATGGAGATCAGGTAACGAGATACAAGTAATACGTCATGCATGTGTATACCATTGTATTAAGGAGATAAATAAAATAGATCATTCACAATCATGATAGATTTTTAACATTTGATATTTGTGAACGTTTATAAAACTTCAGCGTTGGTGGCCATTGTCTTCCCATTAGGAGATGCGGGTTCATTCGACTGGGAAAACGTAAGGAAACCTGTTCACAGTAGTGAAGAGATTCAAAAGTTGTGTGTGAAGTTCATTAATTAGCACTGAGCCATCCATTAACGAAGTGGAGCCCCTTAAGGCTAATTCGCTCCGATTCAGGGGAGGTGCGAGCCCCCAGTTAGGGACATATCGTCACCCGACTGAGAAAACCACTTAAATGCTTTCAAAAAATCTTTTACAGAAGACACTAACTGAAAAAGAAATATGATAGGTAAATAATAATTCTGTAGTAGTTATTATATGATTATCTTTACAGCTTTGAAACATATGCGTAAATTTTATAGCGCAAATACTGCGCGTTTTTTTGCTCAATTTGTAAAAAAAGGATTTTGACAAAAAATGTCCTTTACGAGGTTTTCTCAGCCGAGTGACGATATGGGTTGTTAACGATACATCATCAATTTTACTCTCTTTCGGCTGTGAATTGGACAATAACACAAAGAATATATAGTGATAAATGTATTTGTGTTGGTTTCCAGGACAGCGGGCTGGTGGCGGACTTGGCGAAGATCCTGCGGCAAGCGGACCAGCCCGTGCCCGACTTCCTGGAGGGCGGCGGCACCGCCACCTACTCCGGCAACAAGTACGGCGGCAGCGACGTCAGAGTAAGCACACACATTTTCTTTCTTTTTTTATGAATTGACCTATGCTTGTTTCGAAAAGGTACGACCAATCAAGCTTCACCGGACTTGCGGGGGAGTGGAAGACTTATACCAACGCGTCTAGGGGCGGCTCAAGGGAGCCTCGGACCACGGCCTAGCGCGTTGATATTGAAAAACATCGTGAAGGAACTCATTTTCTATTTCATTCTAAAGCCTGACCAAAGAAGTGAAATACTTCACAAAATATTTAAATAGAATATACTTTATTGGGGCTGAGATGATACTTTATTGCACACTAGGAACAATAGAATCAGTAAATTCACAAAAAAAATTAACGAAAGTGTACATGTAGGCGGCCTTATTGCTGAGTAGCAATTTCTACCAGGCAACCTTAGGGTGAGGAGATAAAAATGTGAGTCGAGTCTGTGCAAACAATATAAACTACTTAAATATTTAGAAGTTACAGGAAGAGCACTCCCGGCAATTTGGATAAAATTATAACATAAGCGTGTTTTGTCTCTAATTTACTACTGCTTAAGCTAGCTTGTAAATGTTTCCTTTTGTATGAAGCCATCAGAATTTGTGATGTTGTGAAAATTTGATGGAATTGCGATTGTTGCCAGATAAATTCGAAATACATGGGGCGTTTTTCATTTTACTGCTCAGGTTTAAATTTAGCTGATCGAATATGTGTATTATTTTTTTATTTTATATCGAAGATGTCTTTGCAAATATCCTTTTATCATTATAGATATAATAACATTTTACTTAAATAATTAACTATTTTCATGCTAACTTAAGGGAACGGATTGCGAGGTTCGTAATTAATTTTACTTTATGTTGTACAGTAGCCAGCACATGCGGCTGGACATGATGACCTTAAGAGCGCCCGTATTCCGTAGTGGTAGGGGTGAATTTCGTAGTGCGAATGTCCAATCACATGTGTTGGCTTGCAGCTGCAGCATAGTACTGAAAATCACGCAAGCTTTTCTTACTTTCCAGAGCTTCAACAATGCTAACACGTGTGACGCAGGCCAAGAACCTGAAGAAGAGTGGTAAATAAAATAGGACTTCTTCATATTACTAGAGATGCATATACCTACACACTAACAAAGCTAGAGGCCAGTTACCGCCGGAAGGTAACCACAAATACATCGCATCTCTAGCAGAAGTTTGTAAAATGTGACGTTATTTATGTGTTGCAACTTTGGTGCGTGTATATAAATGTCATTGGTGCTTATGCGACGATTCTTCAGTTACAAAGTGATTTTGTATTTAAAATCCACTTAAAAGTGGAATAAAAAAATATAACTTACGGACCTATGGCCTATAGGCCTCTATAAGACTGCAACAAATTGTGACAAAATATTAGAAATAAGGACATAATTTTAAGATTAACCTGTTTTATGCATAAGTCCCATTGATTTTTGTTGATATATACATACATCATTTTGTTGTACTTACACATTTTTGTTATAATTGTAACACTAAGTTACAAGTAACTTGTTTGTTTTGATATTCTTTTAGAATTAAGTTTTGTTCCCTTTTCATTTTTTCTTTTTAGGTGTAAGATTAAGTACAGATTAAGTCATCCAAATATTTAATAGTTTAAATCTGTGATTTAGTAATTAAATGTTGCTCAGTTAAAATTTTATACTATGCATAGTTATAAATGCACAGGTTTATCTAGTTATTTTGTAAGATACACTCATCATTGCATCCTCACATTTTAGTTACTTCAGTCATAATCTAGTATTAGAGAGAATCTCACTTGCAGGTACAGGTAAAATGTTTTCGTTATGTACGTACAAAAATATACAGCAGGTGTAACAGACTTAACATGTACAAAACTGTAATTAAAGTTGTTTATTATGTTACAAACTGTGATGATTATTATAGTATAATTTAAGTAGCTTGCGTGTACCGTAAGATTGCCATAACATTTTAGTTCAAAGAATACGAATTTATAGTGCGTAATGCTATGATTTTCATTCGTATTTTTGCTTCCAATGTCGTTAACAAATTCCTAGTTTACTTATTCCCAAAAAGCAATAAATAGTTATGAGCAATTAATAACTAGTTGTTTTTTTAACTGTCCTTATTATATTCCCCATTAGCCCGGTCAAATTAAACATTTAAAATAACAAAATTCCCACAATGCAAAATTTTGGTGGTGACCTTGGGTTCGTTGGCGTCATCCCAGCATCACCGTGACCGAATTTCGCGAATTCAACTATACAGGCAGCTGCTAGTAAAGTAGATTTTGTCATATTATTTTGTCGGACTTTGTTCAGTAGTTGTTCAAAAGTTATAAGGGCGAGTTACTGTCTACGCTGGGGTAACGTTACCCCACCCCAGCATTACCATTCTTAAATCTCAAAAAAACTACAGCACCTAGCTCTCTAATTTGATTGCATGAGGTGTACTTTGACGTGCTAAAATACAAAAATTTAGACTTCGTCGTTACACAGTATAAAAGTTATATACGGGTTGTGTTACTGTCTAGTCTACGCCTGGGGTGACGTTACCCCAGCCTCACACCACTGCTTGACAGTCTGACAAAATCTACTTTACTATTGACTAAAGGCCTGTATAGTTGAATTCGCGAAATTCGATCACGGTGATGCTGGGATGACGCCAATTGAATTTGATTGCACGAAGAGTTTGTCGCTATTTTGTCATGCATAATTGGCACAAATTCAAAAACGCCTTCTACTACTAAGGTCGTTTGAAAAAAAATGTGCGCATTGTATGCAGGCGTCAATGACCTTTTATCCGGATTAATATGAAACAAACAACTATAGCCTCTGTCACACGCAGCGAATAGATCACTATTTACTACTATTTCAATAGCACATTTTTTGGCAAATTGAATTTCATTAAGGTTTCATAGGGGAGGATAATAATAATAATAATTTATTGATTTAAAAATAACATACATCAAAAATATACAATATAAACGCTTATTATCTAAAAATAGAGCTAGGTATGTACTAAGTACATTATGTAATAGCAAACCAACGACCAAGCTAAGCATGTAAAATGCCTGTGTTAGGATGAAACCTTAATGAAATTCAACCACACCATTCGCCGCGAGTTGAAATCGCCGTGATTTGAATTGAACGTGAACAATTTTACTCGCCGCGAATGCGCAATAAAAAAATCTAAGAAGAAGAGTAATGGTGCCATCTAATACTGTTTAATTTGACGTGTGCGACGTACAGACGACATAATTTCGATTTGCGCTCCAACATTGTCAAAATTCCGTTTCTTCCCACTTGTTCCATTGAACAGTTGCTGATGGAACTAATGCAACTATTTTTTCCCACTAGTTCCATATGGGCAATTCCACAATGGAACTAGTGGGAACAAACGCAGAATTCGTTTGTTCCCACTTGGCTTCTACTAATTTTGGAAGGAACCAGAATTATTCTATAAATGGCGTTTTAATCCCGGAAAATTAAAAATTAGTACGGAAAAGTCGAAAAACAACGCTGGCATAGCCGCGGGCAGACAGCTAGTTTAAGAATAAAATAATAATTATATGCTAACAACTTTTAAAGTTTCATTGTAGGTGTATGTGTGTGATGTGAAGCCCACTTTGCTAAAACTCATTAAAAATGTGTTATTGATTTAGTGTGTGTGTGTGGTGTGAGGGCCACTTTGCTTAAACTCAATGAAAATATGACCTTGATTTAGTGTGCATTGCAAAACAATTGTGCAGTTAATATCAGATTTTGTGCAACTCAATTGAGCGAGTTGTAAGCTGAAATGTTGGGCCCTCAATCCTCCACCTGTAACAGAGAAACTATGCACACTACAGAATCGGTCTTTACGGCAAACTCTAAGTCCAGACGTAACAATAATTGTGTCGTAGAGATATTATCGCAAAACGCTACAGTATTTTGTATATCTTCGGTCAAAATTGGCCCTCAGAAGTATTTTTCGTACTCTGTTTTTGTCAAATATTAAGAAAACCCTTTGCTTTCTGATTAAACAAATGATGTAAGTAATTGTGAAAATAATTGTGCGATTTTGTGCAAGCAAGAAAACTTCGCTACCTCTCGTAGTTTTTAAGTTATGACGTCGCAAAGATTTGGGCCCTCAATCCTCCACTTTTTCCTGTTTTTTGTTAATTACGCCGTAAGTATTAAACATATGACAAACACAAAACCGTCATTAATTGTGAAAATAATTGTGCAACAAATGTGTATAATTTGTTTTTAATAAAAGTCATTAATTAAGTAGAAATCTTAAAAAAATACTATTTCTGATGCAAGTATGAGGTAGGGTGACAAGAATTTCGTCCTATTCTACCGTCATATTAAAACTATTATTACTATATTTACCAAATTGTGATTATAAGAAAAGACAATTAAAAAAATTATAAATTGATATAAAAATTTTTAATGAAATTAAAAAAAAAGATAACATTAGCTAAAAATAAATAAGTTACTAAAACATTAAAAATATATTATTAAATAAAATAAAATGCGATTAAAGAAACTCAAAATGAAAATGGTCATTTAATTTATTTATTTCGTTTTATGTACTATGTCATTTTAAATTCAACTTATTTTTTTTTTAATTTAGTAAAAAAGCAAAGATTTATTATAAAATATTTAATATTATTGATTTATTTAGTAGGTACTTCAATTGTTTTGACTTACTTTTTTTAAATTTAATTAATTTTTTTTATTAATTACATTTCTTTTCATTATTTTTTTAATAGTCTTTCCTTATTATCACAATTTAGTAAATACACCGTGAAATCTAATTCATCAGAAAAAAAAATTGGGGTGATTCAGTCCATGAAACTGAACTAAATGGCATCGTTTTTTAATTTTTATTAATTACGAAAAAAGTATCCTTCAAAATATTTAATATTTTGTCATAGTATTCGGTTATCAAAAGTTCATTCATAGTTTACGCACGATAGTACACGAAGATGCACGGAATGGCAACAGCGCGAACGAAATGCGCCCGCGCCCTTTGTACTCACCCCTTGCCTTGCACCCCTCTCACTCGCGCGCAGTCTGCAAATGACCGGCACGCGACGCGGACCGTGATTTCTTTTTCCCACCGCGCCGCCGCCGCGCGCTGTTGTTTTGATTTCGCGACGCGATGTCGTATCAGTTTACAAATCGTGAATACACCATGATGGTGCGCGCGTACATAATGTCAGGCGAAAATGTGTCGGCTGCTTTACGTCGATATCGGCAAGAATACCCTAACAGCCGCCAGCCATCGTATTCGTACCGCTGGCACATCTTGAAGGACTGTACTTCCAGCATGATGGTGCTCCGCCGCACTATGCCATTTCAGTGCGCGAGTTCCTAAACGAACAATTTGGCGAACGTTGGATTGGACGCGGGGGCCCAGTACCTTGGCCCGCCCGATCCCCGGATCTCACTCCTCTTGATTTCTTCCTCTGGAGCGAAATCAAGAGACGCGTGTTTTTCGACGAGCCTTCCACTCGACAAGAGTTAAAACGCCGCATCAAACGTGCTTTTCGTGAAGTGAAATCGCAAAGAAACGTTTTGTTATCACTACGCAATAACTTATTAAAACGTGCTCGTGTGTGTATTGATAATGGAGGTGGACATTTCGAACAATTATTGCAATATGTGTAAATAAAGTGTTTTTTTTTAACTGATGGATGGACATGACAGGACATGTGATTTTTTTGTGATTGTGGACTTGAGAAAACACTTCAAGGTACCTACACACTATTTATTTTCTAAATTGTTGTAAATAAGCTGATTCCAATCTTTTAAATACGCCAAAATTACCTATTTGCTATTCTTTACCAAAATGTTTTTCTACTTCTTACGACATAAAGTAAGTAAGTAGGAGGTAGCTAGTTAAGTAGGTACCTGACAGAACGCTGTGTAATTTTGTCGGTCCTAAGCCCGAATAAGTATGAAGGGAAGATTGGAATTTAATGTTAAAATAATAAATACCCACTACTCCAAGTCACTTATGTGCCTATGTCCATAACATATCCAAGCCACGTAAAAAAAAAACAATGGAAATTTTAATCTAGCCCACCTATTTAAAATTTAACTCACGATTGAAAGTTGGTGCCTTACCGCTACGCCACCGACGCGCACCGTACCGTACGTAGCGCGTAGTAGGTACCTTTCGCACGGCGCGGTCGGCGTTTGATCAAAGTAGCAAAGGCTTTGGCACCCCGCCCCGCCGCCGCCACTCCGAGGGGCTCACGCACCGCGACGGTATGATTTCAACGTGTACTACCATATTAGGTAGCTTGTCTTTTGTTATCATCATATCTCTAAGCACACAAATTTTCGTTAGTTATTTTATTGCAATAAAATCTTCCGTGTGGGTTGCAAGGTCGATGACCGATCAGTATTGAGCGATCTATGAGCGAGCTAGGTATCAAAAACAATTCTGTCACAATCAAAGTAGGTACTGTAAATAAAATCTGCAACGAATGAGTTTATCTTTATCATTGTTACCTATTCGTTAGGTAAATTAAGTACCTACTTAGGTTAAATAATTTTGTCGAATCCCGTACTGTCGGTCGACATACTTACTCACTTATTTTCCATTTGGTACCTCACCACTATGCCATACGTACAGTAAGTAAGCAGCACTTGCGGCTGGCCACTCGCACTACGAAACTCGCTTCTATTGGTACAGAATAATGGCGCTCTCAAGGTCAACATGTCCAGCCGCATGTACTGCTTACTGTACACTGTACATACCTACCTACCTGCATGAGGCAGTGAACGGGGGGGGGCGGTTTACTCCGCACGGGCCGGCAACGTTGCGAAATGGATGCGTGCCGGTGCGAATGCCGTCTCTTTCACACTACGCGCGTCTCGTACTACGGCATAAGGTGTTCATAAAAAATGCAGGAATTTCGGAAAACTAAATGTAGTTCTAATTTTGACAGATATGAAAATAAAAAATTAAAAAGAAACAGGAGTTTATATGAGTATGTTCCGAACGTAGACACAATTTTTTTTTGGTGAATTCGATTTCACGGTGTATAGTAATAATAGTTTTCATATGACAGTAGAATAGGACGAAATTCTTGTCACCCTACCTCATACCCGCATAAGAAATAGTGTTTTTTAAAGATTTCTACTTAATTAATGATTTTTATTAAAAACAAATTATACACATTTGTTGCACAATTATTTTCACAATTAATGACGGTTTTGTGTTTGTCATATGTTTAATACTTACGGCGTAGTTAACAAAAAACAGGAAAAAGTGGAGGATTGAGGGCCCAAATCTTTGCGACGTCATAACTTAAAAACTACGAGAGGTAGCGAAGTTTTCTTGCTTGCACAAAATCGCACAATTATTTTCACAATTACTGACATAATTTGTTTAATCAGAAAGCAAAGGGTTTTCTTAATATTTGACAAAAACTGAGTACGAAAAATATTTCTGAGGGCCAATTTCGACCGAAGATATACCAAATACTATAGCGTTTTGCGATAATATCTCTACGACACAATTATTGTTACGTCTGGACTTAGAGTTTGCCGTAAAGACCGATTCTGTAGTGCGCATAGTTTCTCTGTTACAGGTGGGCTCTCAATCCTCCAACCTTCAGCTTACAACTCGCTCAATTGAGTTGCACAAAATTTGATATTAACTGCACAATTGTTTTGCAATGCACACTAAATCAAGGTCATATTTTCATTGAGTTTAAATAAGCAAAGTGGCCCTCACACCACACACACGATTTAGTGAGCATTACAATAATAGTAAAATAGAGTAATATTGGTGGTAGTAGTAGTAGTATGAAGATGCCGTAGTTATAGTCGTCATTAGTCGTACAGATTTTGGATTTCCGCACCATCGGGACTCTCGTTTATCATCAAATAAAACCAGCTGGTAAAAATGTCTTGATTGTTCAATTTTTATTTCAGTTCATAAAAAATCTGTTATTATAGGTATATAAAACCGTTCCTCTTACTATCTAATTACATTATTTATCACATAATATCAGTTTCGATGGCACTGATATTGTCATACTTGTAAAATTGATCCTAAATCAAATGTATATTGTACATTCCACACATATAATAATTCGGGGAGTTATAAAACGAGCGAATAAAAAATAACTTTGCGACTGATGATGACATACTGTTTTAATAACTTGAGCGGTATGAATTTGAGTAAGCGAAAAATTAACTAAATACGACGACGAATATTGATTGATAATAAAATCCAGAACGAGCTAACAAAAAGTGGATTGTGATTAATCCATTTCAGATATTAATATTTTATCCAGAGCGACTTCATTACCAAGTGAGCGACTGGAAATACAGAGATGGCAACTGGCAACACGAAGGCTTTGATAATAGTAGTCAGGGAGATAACAGAAGCGGGGGGCGCAGCCCCCCGCTAATAAAGAAAAAACAAATCTACCCAGAATTAAATCGGTTTTGGTTAGGTTAGGTTAGACTGATGTCAATAACAGAGCGGAGGGAGCCGAGCGAGCGGAGCGAGCGTGCCGCGGCAGTGGCCGGCGACCGCCGGAGTATAATTTTTTGTATTACTGACCTATTTTTCAAAGTGGTTTTTGTATTCGAAACACTTCATTTAAGATAAAATGACGCTCAGTATAAAAAATACATTTGCCAAATATTGAAAAAAATGCAGGACGTAACGTTGACACTCAAACAAATATTAGGTCGCTCAAATATTATGAAGCTGCTCATTTTGTATTTTAAGTAACTCTAATGTTTGTCAGTTGTTGTTCTGTTGATTTCTCGTCACTCGCAGTCAGTCGCTCACTTAGTAATTCTATAACCCAAATTAATTAATTTTGACACTTAAAACTGTAATTAGAGTCACTCTCTTTATTGCTACCCTAATAAATCTACATTTACACTAATATTATAAATAGGAAAGATTTGTATTTTTGTGTGTATGTTTGTAATGAATAAACTCAAAAACCGATTTAAAAAAACCTTAACCATTAGAAAACTAATTCACCCTGAGTAACATAGGCTACCTTTTACCGCGGGAAAATACCTCATTCCCACGGAAAAATCTGTTAATGCGGGCGGAGCCGCGGCGGAAAGCTAATACATAATAAAAAAGCTACATACGTAACTATTATCGAATTGACAGAAATCGCTTTGTTTTGTATAATATTAAGTATCCTATATCTTCGTATTATTATTGTAATTTGTTCAGTGATTTTTTTATTTAGGTGCTCTAGGAGTAGGCATTAATAACACTTGTTTTGTTCGATTCACTAAATAAAATATCTAAACAGTTTATCAACAGTCCACAGCAACAAAATACAAAATTGTGCTAGACGAAGACGAAGTGGATTATTTTACAGGTCGCGGACACTACGGAGATGCTACGGACCCTAAAATAAACATACTTAACTTATGCTGAAGCTAGTAAGTACCTAAATCTTACATTACATTATAAGCTGCATCCAACCTGAAGTTTTGTATTTACGTTCAGGATTATATTCTAGAATCCCTCACCCATCCCTTTATGGACTTTCAGCGCCTTTGTTATAAAAACATCATTTAGTGTATACCTATAAGCTGCTAATTGGGTAGTGAAATAAACAGAAAAAAGCGATAAAATAAGACTGACTAGTATGTAACTGCTTCCTGTTTCACACTGAGTAAATATGAAATTATAAATCACTCAATAAAATATTTTAGGTAACCGAGATCTGGCAATAGATTTTCTGAAAGCTTGAAATTTTAAAAAAAAAACAAGCGTTTAAGATTTTCATAGATGACGCTAGTAAAGCCTGAACAAAGAAATAAGAAAACCTGCTCTGGGGGCGCCACGTGTATATTTTTATGACTATGGCAACAACCTTAGAGCAACGCCGGCCTTCCGGTACGGAAGGCCCGCGTTGCTCTAAGGCAACAACTTTCAACAATTTCCATTGAAATTCCGCTGTATGGCGAGGAGGGAGAGGAGAAATAAGAATTTCTCTGTTTAGACTCTCTTTTAAAAATAGTAAGTACAGTAAGATTTATTGTTGACTTTTTGACTATCGCATTGATGGTTCTGACTGAGATTAATTTTTGTATAATTAGTTGATAAATTTGAATGCTTTTTATAATCCAATACTTCTGTATTTATTACCTCACTATTTTCTAGTGCCATCTGTGAGCCGTTTTGTAAGGTTTTTATTTTTTCATAATTTGCTACTGGAAAACTTCTCATTGCTTTGCATCCTTATTTGATTTTGAACAGACTATTATTAGACTACCCCGCCGGTTTACGTATTTTATGCGAGTCTAAGTTTGTATGTAGGCACCTCTTGGTAACATTTGGTCCTTTGTTCCTATTGTGTACTAGCTACTCTTCATCAACAGGTCGATATGTAGGAGATGCGGGTGTACGCCATCTTATACACTGGACACACCTGAAATAAATAAATATTTTATTGTAACACATTTGTAAGAGATAATGAGAAAGAGATTTTGTAAAACCAGTAAAATACTGAATGGCGGAGGAGAGGATGAAAATAATATGACATCATCCTATCCACCCCTTCGACAAGACATCATCATCAGCATCAGCCTTAAATACCTACCTATCTACTTAACTACGACAATTCATACAAAACTAGGATTGGAGAGAACAAGGGGTTATCTCCCTTATTTTAACAGATATAAGAACCGTGCAATGTCTAAAGTGTTAAGCTTAGCGTGCTCTGGACTTTACCCTTATTTTGTTGGTGTTATTTATTAATTCATTTATATACTAAGTGAGCTTTTATATGTTTAGAAAAATATAAATAAGAAGCACATCGTAGAACAACTAGTAGGGTAAATTATTGTTAGTATAATACATTCACTGTTTAAGTTATTTATACATACGTATCAGAAATAGAGATAACAAATATAAAAATACGGCAGTATTTATGAGCTAAAAATAAAAGGCAAGCAAAACGAACGATCAAAAATAAAATCGCGTTAAAAGTCCTAAGTGAACTCAAAAGGTCTCTCTCGAACGAAATCCAGTTTTGTCTCAGGTTTTATGATATTATTAACATCCAACAAAAACATTACGAGGTATATTTTTACTAAGAAATAAGATTGTACTTAAATCTTAACTTCCAGCAGTCGAATCACCTGTGACACTACAGAAAAATGATTAAAAGATTTGCGACAAACATAACCAGTTATGCATAATGCATGTAATAAAATACCTATATTTATACGTATTTTAAGGCTAAATTTACTCCATATCCTTATTTAGGGCACAGTAAGACTGACACAGAATTATAAATAGAAGTAGGTACATACCCTGTCTGTACCTATAGTAAATTTATTTCTTAGTAGTTTTAATAGATGATTAATAATAATGAATCACCAACTGGCCTCATTAGCTAAGCAAAGTTAATATTATTCAATATTCAACTGGCTAGCTCAGATAATACAATTAGCCTTTTATGCTGTGCTGTATTGTATCTTCTTAGTATAATTTAATTTGCTTCTTCAAGAATTCTCCTCCATTCGAATCCGTATTTTGTTTCATTATAAAATTATAAGTTCTTCCATGACATTTTCAGAACTAGCAGGTACAAAAAATTAATAGGTGGTGTGTACAATAATTTAGAGTACCTTTGACCACTTCACTGGACTGTTATCTTATCTATCATTCATTGTTACGTTACGATTATAGGTTGCGTTTTTATTTAATATCTTCCTAGTTAAAATCTTTTTGCCTTTTAAAATACTATAATAGAAAATATCCTTAACTAGATTTCCGCCCCGTGGCTCTGTCAGTGTTAACGATTTTTCCCGTGGTAATAAGGGACTTTCCCACGGTGAAAGGTAGCCTTTGTGTTATACTGATGTATAAGCTATATTATTGTAAAGTTTCATTAAAATCCACTCAGTAGTTTTCGCGTGAAAGAGTAACAAACATCTATCCATCCTCACAAACCTCGCGTTTATAATATTAGTAGGATAGGATAAGTACCTGCACCTACTGAAGTGATTATGATTAGACATGTGCATGTTTAACGTACAGACGTACTCTATTGAATATAATTATTTTGTACACTGTTATGTATTTGATTAATACCTACTGACTGAATTGATACTGGTAGCTTTGGGTAAGTAATTATGAAAGATCCACCGCCCAGTCCGCGCCGTTCTTTCCTTGCGCCTTCGATATTCGCAGACCAAACGATCGGATCTTCCTAGCGGATCTTGAAACATAAGAGAACCTAGGTCTGCTTCGCAGGGTCTAGCCGTCGCTCTGTCGACACGCCGCAGGCCAGGGAATCCACAGGCCCCGTAGTAGATGCCGCCGCCGTTACCGCGGTGCTGCCGCCGATGTACCACCGTCGTACCGCCGCCAAGTACCACCGTTTTACCTCGAATCACTGTACCACCCTTCAATCGGCCCTTTCACTGTCTCATAGAGACGCCGATATACCCTTTCTCCGACTAGGTACCACTCCGCAGGGGGTAAGTAAAACACCGGTTTCTTGTAGGAAGCCTTCTTGCTCTCTAGCTATTCCAATTGGAATGACTTGCTGGGAAATGACACTCGCCGGGATTGGCCCGGCTTATATCTAATTTCGGACTGTTTGCGGGGTGGAAGCCGCGCGCGGGGGGAAAGAGCGAGAGAGCAATAGGGTTTTGCTTTATTGGAATTTGCCACAAAATACATTTTATCATAGAATTTGAATGGAATTATGTCAAAACATAATAATCTAATAAGATTTGTAACGATTCTAGTAATAAAATACAATATATTTGTGAATTCTTGCCTAATCATTATTGTTTCTCGAAACTTTATTTCCTATCTTTACATAGTTTTTTCTAGCTAATTTATTGTAAAAAATATGGGTAATGACGAATATATTATAGTTTTATTGAAACAACTACTTATTTCGTGCGCAAATAGAACTTGAGAACTGGAAATAGGAAGGGAAATGGGTAATTTTTATTTCCTGCCTAGCGCTTATAATATTACATTTTCTTATCTGAAACTTTGATATTATCTGTTTTTTACCTACTATCTGTTACATTACATAGTCAAAATCATGCTACTTTAATTATTTAGACATGCGATTTTCGGAAAAATAGATCGCGACTCATACTAAAAATAGTCAACCAATCAGAGCGCTGGATTTTTTACCAATAAGATTAGGCTCGCTCATGCGGGCGTACGGGAACTGTGGTCTGAGAACTTCCTATACTTTATTTACAATAATAATAAAAATCGTAATTTGGTTGAATTTGTACAAAAATAATTATGAACTCAAAGACGAACAAAGGAATTGAATATAAAATTATAGCAATAAGCAAACTAATCCTAGTTAATTTAAGAAAAAGTAAAAAATGCAAATTCAAAACCTAATCCTACGTACTTTTAAGAACAAATTGCAATGAAAACCTAACTCTAAGTATTTACAAGAACAGTTGCGATACCTAGGCTAATTAACTCTAATATTTACATAACGTCGATCGCCGACAGTCTCCCCCCAGTGTGCTAACACTCTCTTCGCGGAGGCGATCGTGCTGGGCAGGACGAGGAGGGTTGCGATCGGGTCAGGTCAGGTGGACGCGTGGGCTGACGTGGTTCGCGCCAGTTGTAGTTGTGGTTTGCGGCGCTTCGTGTTCTCTGTTCGGCGCTTTTCTGTCGCAACTTGCGGTGCGTGTTTCGTGTCCGCTCAGGTCCTTGTGACCTAGTCTGGTCTAGACTTGTGTGGCTGTCTAGACGTCTAGATACACGCGACTTTCGTTCTTGCGACCTTTTGTGAACAGTAACTTGCTTCGACGTCTCGATGTTCCGTTCGTTCTGCCGATGGTTCTGTTCACGTTTGCGCTTGCGCCGTGTTCTCGCTCGACTTTTCTTTGCTTCTTTAGGCCTTTCTTGCGGTCTAGCGGCCTGAGCGTGTCGTGAAGGCTGCGACGATGTTCTATGCACCCGATTGCAGTTGCTCGAGTTGTTTGGTGCCTTTTCTGTCGCGCTCTTCATAGTGCTGTCTCGCTCTAGCACTTTTTCTTGCGAGTTGTTTGCGCGCTTGTGCTT
Organism: Teleiodes luculella; assembly: GCA_948473455.1. Taxonomy (NCBI): domain Eukaryota; kingdom Metazoa; phylum Arthropoda; class Insecta; order Lepidoptera; family Gelechiidae; genus Teleiodes; species Teleiodes luculella. Next base: position 7,553,437 of record OX419601.1, on the reverse strand, counting down.
GCGTCGTGACTTTGCGCGTCGCTTTTCCGATAATTTTCCTTGTTTTTTCTCCGTTGCGCGCTCGCTTCGCTGCTTATCTTCTGGCATCACTTTGTTGTCGGTGCGCCATAAGAGACCAGTTTCGGTTCGCCCATTCGGTGACTGCTTCGTTGTTCGTTCTAGCACAGTGAGAGCTCGTTGGTCTACGTTGTTCGACGGTTTCTTCGCCTCGATGCCTAGGCTATCTATGCTAAAGTGTTCCTTGTTCAAAGCCTCCATGTTATCGCTGTTTCTCTCTGTTGAAACATTATTTACAATGGCGTGTCTCGCCTTGGAGCCTTCTCTTCTGTGGAGCACTTTTTCTCTTCCGTGGAGCACCCAGCCTAACGATGTGTACGAGGCGACTGGCTGGTCGATATCTCCTTGGACGACCTCTCGCGTTGTGATCAGGTGCCAGTTATCTTGACCGATTAATATCGTAGGGCGTGTGCGTGCGTAAATCAACTGATCTTCGATGCCCTTCAGATGAGCGCACTTCGATACCAATTCGCGTGGAACAGCTTGTGTCGTTAAGTTCAGTGGACCTATTGTGTAGGCAGTCATGTTCTCCAATTTCCGTTCGAATCGCCCTTTAATCTGTGCTGTTAGACGGAATGATCGCTCAAAGTCGGTTCGCTTCCCACCGATCCCTTCTATGCTTAGTGGATCCGACTTTCCTCGCGGAGCGATCGCTAGCGCTGTGTCCTCTTCGATCAATGTCATCGTGGACCCTTCGTCCAACAAGGCGAACGTTTCTATTTTGCCTCGAGGCCCGTATAGTTCCACGGGTAGTATCTTTAAATACGTGATGTACTTGCTGACGACTGCGTTCAGTGGTGAAGCAACTGTTTTCTCGTTCGTGGCCGTGTTTTCGGCTGTGGCCGTTTTCTCTTCGTCCTTGTGTAGTAGCTGGTGGTGGCCCACTCTGCATCCGTTCCTCCCACAAGGCTTCGCTCGACAGCCGAATCTCTGATGAGTCGTGCTCAGACACTTGAAGCACGCTCTGTGTTCCTTGGCCTGGCTCCACCTGTCGTCGTACGACAGTGTACGGAACTTCTCGCAGTCCCGTAGTCCGTGCGTTTCGCTGCACAAAGGACAAGCCGATTTTCCGTTCGATTTCTGTGAGCACGACTTTTCTTCGTTCTTAAAGTCTTTTCTGTGCTTCTTCGGCTTGTTGTTCACTGCTGCGACCATTGCTGACGCCTCTTCGTGGTCGCTATCGCTGTACAAAGGACAAGCCGATTTTTCTTGCTTCGAAGAGCACGGTTCCGGTTTGCTCTTAGCTTGCCTTTTCTTCTTCTTCGCGTTTCTTACGGCGAGCACTTGGTTAGCCGGTTCGGTTCGCTCGCCAACCTCGCTGTCGTGCGATTCACTCGCTTCAGAATCGCTTTCATACGACTCGCTCGATCTATCTTCTGCATGTTCTTCGTATTCATGCGTACGAGTCGTATATGTAGAGCGCCATCCCTTTTTCTCGCGGGACTCTTTCGCATAGCGCTCTCTCTCTTTCTCGTAGCCGCCTCTCTTTTCATAGCGCTGTCTCTTTTCTACACGCTCTCTTTTTTCCTCTTTGCGTGTTTCGTAAGCCGCCATCGCCCCGCATTGTTCAGCCATGGAATTCAAGAATTCGCTCATCTTTTCAAGTTCTGGTTCGTCTGGATATCGAACCGTGAATGCGTTCCATTTGTACTTCAAGATGAGGTTCAACTTATCCGCTATGCGGTTGGTCAGCTCCGGCGAATACAAGTATTGCGGCTTATTTAGCGCTTTGATAGAGGCCACGCAGTTGGCTACTCTATTTGCGAATGCCACGATGTTGCGTCCATTTTCCTGTAGTCGCGGCATCTTTTTGATCGCTTCCAATTCATTCATTATTAGGATTTCGGGCCTGCCAAACCTTCGCTCGAGTGTTTCCATGATGTCCGCCGTGTGCGAACCCGAGTATAGCAGTGCCTTTACCGACTCTTTCGCAGTTCCTTTTAGCGCGCGCCGTAGCCGCGCTACGTTTTGCGCCTCGCTAAATAGTCGGTTTGTGTCCTTGTATACGGTTTTGAAAGCGATCCATTCTCCTATGTCGCCGTCGAATACAGGCAGCTCATGTAAATACTTCGGCGGCGACTGCGCGTTCGCTTTCTGCGAGTCTTCCTTGAGGAACTTCAGCGCGCTCGACAATGCGCTTGTAAGTTCATTGACTTCGCTGCTGCGGCGCGCGTTCGGTGCGTCTTCCACCGCTTGCTGGCGCGCCCAGCGCTCCCCCCCGTGTGCGGCCGTAATTCTCTGTTCGCGGGCCCGCCCTTCCAGGTTGATACTATAGGTCGCGTCGGATTCTGAGGGCAGCAGAGCTAGCTCGTATTGTGCTCTCGCAAGCTCCGCTTCTATCTCCAGCTCCCTTTTCTTGATTTCCATCAACTTCATCCTGGCCTGGATAGCTTCTTTCTTCGCTAAGCTGTCCGCGGTCCCCGATCGGCTACACTCTCTGGGAGCGTTCTCTATTTGCGTTACGTTGTGCGGCTCGTCTTCTGTGAGCGTTGCGTCGGATTCTGCATTGCTCGTGCCGCTGATGGCGGACAATCCCGTGCCCGCAGACCACGTGTTCGTCTCGGTGCTGGCCTTGGACGGCGTCGTTCGCTCCACCGGTGTTATCGCGTCGCAGGCTCTCAGTGCCCCGTCCACCGGCGTTGTCGTCCTGCCCGATCGCAACCGAATCCCTTCTTCCTCGTGGCTCCCTCTGCTGGCGGTTGGCTCCATCTTCTCTTCGGGCGTTGTCTTCGTTCTTCTTTCTTGCCGACTGTCCGTATGTCAGTCACGTCCCTAACGGTCCCTACTCCTACGCCCTACCTACTCCCTACGGGATGCCGTCCTACCGGTGTACGACACCCAAAGGCGAACAGGGGGGAACTGGACCGATAGTGGTGTGCAATGCCAATGCGGCCCACTACGGAACAGCCGGACTGTCCTAACGGACAGGTGTGCACGCCCGAAATGCACCACACCGCTGTCTAGGCCACGGCTGGCTTTCGACTGCGTGCGCTGGGTCAAGGTCTTGTTCGCACCGGGAGGTTTCCCGACCTTGTCAGCTCGTACCGGATGGTACTATGGTCTTTCCCTCTGGCTTCGTCGTGCGCTCGACCAATCCGTTCTTGACCGTCGTGGTGTCCCGAACGGGCCGTTTCTCTCTTGCACTTCGGCCTGGCAGCAACCTTGTGGCCTCTTCGTTCTTCGGCCGAGCAGCACCCTTGACGGCCTCTTCGTTCTTCTTGCGTGTCGACTGGCTAGCCCTCGTCGATGTCCTCTTCTGGTTCAGCAATCCGGCTGCGGAAGGACCATATGAAAGATCCACCGCCCAGTCCGCACCGTTCTTCCCTAGCGCCTTCGATATTTGCAGACCGAGATCGGTTGGAGCTTTCCAACGTTCATTGAAACATAAGAGGGCTCGGTTTATCTGCGCGCAGGGTCTAGCCGTCGCTCCGTCGACACGCCGCAGGCCAGGGAATCCACAGGCCCCGTTGAAGTCGCCGCCGTTGTACCACCGTCGCACCGCCAAGTACCACCTTTTACCGCCACCAATTACCACCGTTGTTTACCTCGAATCACTACCACCCTTCAATCGGCCCTTTCACTGTCTCATAGAGACGCCGATATACCCTTCAGACTAGGTACTACTCCGTAGGGGGTATGAAGTAAAACTCCGGTTTCTTGTAAGAAGCCTCTTGCTCTCTAGCTTGCTTCTAATTGGAATGACTTGCTGGGAATGAACTCGCCGGGATTGGCCCGGCTTATATCTGATTTTGAACTATTCGCGGGGTGGAAGCCGCGCGGGGGGAAAGAGCGAGAGAGCAATAGGGGATAATTTATTGGAATTTACTCACAAAACATGTTTCTATTATAGAATTCGAGTTAAGTTTGTAAGAATTTAAAGAATCTAATAAGTCTGATAAGATTCTAGCAATAAAATACAATACATTTTGTGAATTCCTGCCTAATCATTATTGTTTCTCGAAACTTTATTTCCTATCTTTACATAGTTTTTTCTAGCTAATTTATTGTAAAAAATATAGGTAATGACGAATATATTATAGTTTTATTGAAATAACTACTTTTATGTGCGCAATTATAACTTGGGAACTGGAAATAGGAAGGGAAATGGGTAATCTTTATTTCCTGCCTAGCGCTTTTAGTATTACATTTTATTTTATGAAACCTTGCTAATACCTGTTTTTTACCTACTATCTATTATATTACATAGTCAAAGTCAGGCTACTTTAGTTATTTAGACATGTGATTTTCGGAAAAATAGATCGCGACTCATACTAAAAATGGTCAACCAATCAGAGCGCTGGATTTTTTACCAATAAGATTAGGCTCGCTCATGCGGGCGTACGGGAACTGTGGTCTGAGAACTTCCTATACTTTATTTACAATAATAATAAAAATCGTAATTTGGTTGAATTTGTACAAAAATAATTATGAACTCAAAAACGAAGAAAGGAATTAAATATATAAAATTATAGCAATAAGCAAACTAATCCTAGGTAATTTAAGAAATTGTGATAAAAACCTAATCCTACGTATTTTTAAAGGACAAAAGTAATAAATTGCAATAAAAACCTAACTCTAAGTATGTACAAGAACAGCTGCGATACCTAGCCTAATTAAGCCTAATATTTACATAACGTCGATCGCCGACACACACACACACATATTTTATACTACTACTACGTCAAAATTACGCAGAGAAATGGTA
>OX419601.1:7523876-7548475 GCA_948473455.1 Teleiodes luculella | reverse complement strand
AAGCATTTCTGATGATGGTTACTGAACCACGAACCTCAGTAATATGCTACCACAAATTATGAAAATGGTGGCGAGTAGCCTCTAATACATGGCTCACTCCATACAAACAAAGCGGCACAAACACATTGACGTGACATTTACAGACCCCCCACCCCTAGAGGGTCCGGCTAGCTTACCTCATAATATCCATTCAAGAGTGGAGTGGTCTTACTGTGTAAGCTTTACGGCCCCGTAGCCCAGTTGGTAGTTAGTATGTCTGCCTTCAAAACAGGGGCGCGGGTTCGAATCCTGCCCAGGGCAAACTTTCGTGTTTTGAGCACTTGTGTTTGGATGTTGTATATTTATAAAAGTATGTTTAATCAGCTGTCTGACACCCATAGTACAGGCTCTGCCTAGTTTGGGATGGCCAGGTGTGAGATATCCCCACATATTATATTATTATCATACTAATATTATGAAGAGGAAGGAAAATGCCTCATTCTCGCGGCAAAACTGTTAACCCGGGCGGAGCCGCTGCGGAAAGCTAGTTATATATAAATATAGTGTGATGGAGAGTACCTAACTGCCCGGCCGAGCGGTCTCGGGCCGCGTGCGGACCCAATTCCCCATTCCCTAAAGGTGTTAGTAGAGTGGCGCAATACGCGAGAGAGAGATGCAGCAACTTCGTCTTTTCGCCTAGCGCCGTGCGATGTGAATTGCACTTTATTATAACGGAGCTAGGGTTGCAATTTATATGAATTATTTCGCCTAGTGCAGTGCAGCTTCTGTAGGGACTACTATTTGGTATTCCGTGGTAGTGTGTGCATCTGGATTGAGGGCCCATTTTTTAAAAGTTTACAAAACGATTTGAGATTTACAGGGAATGTAATAAAGAATAGTAAAAACATGAAGCACAGGGTCCCGAATTTCTTAAACATAAATTGAACTATGCTACTTTAGCCGTGCATCTGGATTGAGAGCCCAAGTTATTTAATCACCACAGTTTCAATTTATGTTTAAGAAATTCGTGACCCTGTGCTTCATGTTTTTACTATTCTTTATAACATTCCCTGTAAATCTCAAATCGTTTTGTAAACTTTAAAAAAACGGGCCCTTAATCCAGATGCACACCGTGGTAGTGTGGTTGTCACGATGTGGATGTGTTTGCAGGACGGGTTCGCGCCGCCGGAGGAAGTGGACGGTGAGCTGGCGCACCCGCCGGAGGACGACGAGTACTGAGCGCGCTGTCGCCCGCACACTGTACCGCATCGCTTACCAACAACCGTACCGAGTGCTTAGTGTTCCACAGCCAATGAGTCGTAATCGTTATAGGCTAATCTAAGGAAACAGTGGCCCGGAAATTGTCCCTCAAACAGTGACTGCATAAGCTAAATTATAGCCCCATTATTCGTAAACGTTGCTTAAGTTAAATAATATTCCAAGTTAGAAAACAACCAAAACGTAAACCTTCCGGCGGGACTTGAACCCACGACCTTCGGCCTATACGCAGCCAACGTGCTACCAACGAAATATTCCAAGTATTTCCAAGACTAAAAGTTTTATTCGAAAAAACATTTACTTCGTTTTTCGTCGTCAAAGCTAATAAGCATCAAGGACCAGAGCTGGTCATAGTATCTGTGTTTGACCTTTTCTTCGAAGCAAGAATAGTAGTTTATGTCGAAAAAGGACAAAATATAATTCTTAAGCAACATGTATAAGAGGGTAAGTGACTATTGCATTTCCTATTGCAATGTTTCTTGTGAGGTATACTATTGGTTAACGCCGTCTGTTTTCTTCTAAATTTCCATGGCTGTGTCATTCTAAGTACATTCCCAACAGCGAGCACATTTCCTAGCGATTTCGCTCTACCCTGCCAGTATCTCTAAAGGGAACTATTTTTTATTTTTAAAGTATCATGACTTCAATCCGTTTTATAACGTTTTTATGCAAATTAATACATAAAATCTATAACGCTATTTGGATTTATAACACCAATATGTTTGCCTTAAGAATGGATTAACTAACATTTTTGGGCCACTGGTACCCGACAAACGTGCATTTAATAGGTTGTTAAATTGTGGAAGATATATAATGTTACTTGTTTCTTTCTGTTAATAACTCGGAATTGGCTGTAATATAATATATGACTAAACATTAACCTTCAAAGTATAATCACATTACAATTTAGATCTGATATGTTTAATATAAGTACTGTACATAAAGTATTTTTAACAGTGCTAAATGTATTAAGTAACTGTAAACGTTCCGTTCTAGCTTTTAATAAAATGTCAAGTCTTTAAGTTAATCTAAAATTATTGCACTAAACACTATGTAGGTGTTTTAAACCTACCTATCCTATGTACCAATTATGTTATAATCAGTCAGATTTAAGTTTTTATACAAGAGAAAGCAGTACCTCGCACGCAAGAATTAACGACTTATTGGCAGAGGTTTTTTGCTAAATAAGTTAAATACATACTTAGATAAATAATTTATTTACTTTAGAATTCATAAATTGCCTAACAGCAGATTTTTCCGATTATCTTATCAAATAAAATAATAACTTTATTATTACTTTTTTGTTTTATTTACGTATGTTTGTTTGTATCAGATTACGGACACTAAAGCCTGACCAAAGAAATAAGAAACCTGCTCTGGGGGCGCCACATGTATATTTTTACGACTATGGCAACAATTTCCCTTATAAATTAGTTCCATTGAAATTCCGCAATATGGCGAGGTTTCTTATTTCTTTGGTCTGGCTTTATATGTCGTCGACATATCGCAGAACTCGTCATTTTACAAAATGCTTCAGCATTTAACAATCATTTCGGATCCTGTAATATACCGAACGCATTCCTCTTCTCAATAAGCAACGTGGTATGCCGATCAGATCACACATGGCTTGCTAAACAAGAATAAATAAAGTCCACTGATTTCGCAGCCATTCGAGTTTTCATTTTTTTCGCATGACCTAAGCTGTAGATTAAGGCGCCATTTGATGTGTTATTTTGACGTAAAAGCGCCGCGCATTGATAGATTAGGAAACAATTAGACAATTTGCCGCGGCATTTTACAAATGCTCTCGACTTTTTGGCTTTTTATAAAGTCAAGGCAAGTTGCCTTCGGCATATGCTTTACGGCGAGCGTTTGTGTAATACTGATGCTTTTTGTTGTAAAATGACGAGTTCCTATTTGCAGACTCATTGTTTGGTTGGCTGCCCTCCACATACTCGTACCTTCTTGCTATAGTTGCATTTATAATAATAGTTTTGTAGTGTATGAATAGTATTTATTTGGTAACTATTCCCGCGACGCAAACATCGTATTCTTTGTCGTTCATTTTGTCACATGAACCAACGCCTTTGTTTCTTAGGACAGATTCTGGGATTGGACGAAGCATCCTCTTAGATGCACAGGTCAGTATAAAATGATGTCTGAAACTGAAAGGCCACTAGAAAGAGTTCAAGAAACCATATTATCAACTTAAGACAGATAATAAACCTGCATTCATACACAGATAAAAGTCGTGCTCAGTTCGGGAATCGAACCCGGTTCAGTAGAACAAACACATAAATGAAATACAGCCGCCACGGAGGGCCGTTTGTTGTCTGAAAGGAATCTGCCGTGGCTTGCCAAGCCTACGGGAGGGACGCAGTCAGCTATGCGTTTGGGATACAAAATGCACCGCTTGGCAAGCGCGAAATGCGGCATAATAAGAATGAGGGCTCCAGTCTCCAGCTCTCCAGCCAACTTTTAGGCAGGTATGTATTTCACGGGAGTCAAAAGACAAAAGGGACGCAATTATATAGCAAGAATAAGCGCGGTGTACTTGTATCTTATTCTAATGGAGGTTTTAATGCATAACTGCGTCCCTTTTCTTTTGTTTTGACTCCTGTAAAAGGCTTAATCCTTCAGTGGGGACATAAATGATTTTTTTGGTGTCACACACACACCAGGCGAGGGGCATTACAAAGTCCCATCCCATGTAATTAGAATTACTGTCACAAGTCCATTTAAATCTGCGAGATTCGCAACATACTCGTATAATACTACTACTAGCACCTACTAGTCTGTGTAAACGAAGGAAAAAATTGCCGTATGTATACATTGCAATATTTGTATTTAAAACATAAATTATAAACATCCACCTTACGGCGATGACATGATTAACTTATTTTCAAACATTATTTTTAAATAAGCAATAAACATACAAATAGTGTCAATTAGAAATACATTTTTAAATTATATCTAATTAATTTTATATAGGTACATGGCGTAGCCATTAAGAATTATTATCCGTTGTTTTAGCCGTGTGGTTCCCGCTTAAAATTGTGGGTGTCGTAAGAGACAACAAAAGGAATATATACCCAGGGAATGGGCAGCAGCGTTCACCTGTGTAATCAAAATCACAACTACTGCGATCCCCAATTCGCCTTTCCTGCCAAGCGTGGGGATTATGGCAGTACCCCCGTTCCTAGAGATAGGCTTAAGTCCTATAGGGGACTTTTATAGGCTGTTGTGGTTGTGGTATTTTCCTCTTGCTTGATACAGTTAAGTAGGCGTTAGACGTTTGTTTAAGTTTTTGTCGGCGAGCGGGTATAAAAATAATTTAAATGAAAAGTTTCTTTCTACATAATACAAAAAAAAATAAAAAAATATATTATATTATTATTACCCAGGTACCTTATAAGTCGCCCCTCTTTCTATAGCTCAAATTTTTCGGACTCTTCGAACTGCGCAGAGAACCAGGCCTGGCACATCTAGTTTATAAAGTAAGTTACATACACTAGCGCCAAAGTATGATGAGCCAGTTTTTAGTTTGCGGATAAAGTTAAAAAATATTTCACACTGTGCTGAAAGTGCTCGCAGCATCGCTGCTCTTCCGGTGTAATTTGCGCCAAAAGCAGTAAAAAACACGTGGCTTAGCTAGACCCACGAGTGAAAAAAGTCGTTGACCAATAATTCGCGTTACGCGTACTATAATAACTCGTCACACGTCTATCGCCTACTTACTACTATTTCAAAACTAGCTAATGTTAAATGAATACTAGAACATTGACAACTTATAGTCAAGTGTTTCTTATATTAATTGTCTACTTTTGGTCAATCGAGTACTGTTAGATCTATTAAGCGCCCTACTTTTGAGAGCAATAGTTCTGGTCGGTGTCCTTTTTCCAGTTTTAAAAAATGAACCAAGATTATCCTGTAATGACTCTAACTGCTTATTCCTCTTGGAACCCCTGGATAACACAGAAGTATTAAGCGACTTTTCTTCTGATAGAGTAAAAGATACGTCACTTTGTCTTGTTTCCCGTTTTTTCGAGGAAGCAAGTGCTTTTCCAGTCCTCATGGTTCTGTTAACAGTGGGTTCCGTTGTTAGAGTGAAGGATACATCACTTACAAATTCTCCACTACATCTAGAAACATTGCCAGCTTTTAACGTTTTCTTAATCTTATTACCATCCGACTTTACCTCAACTACCCTTGATCTGAGAGTGCGGCTAAGTGTGGTGTTGTTCAAATTCGATAGGTCTGATGAGTCAGGAGTGTCACAGCATCTATGCACTTTGCGATTTCTTTGCGTACGTATCCTTAGGGTCTTGTTATTGTTGACTTTGATATGTTCTTGAGATTCTTTATTGGTTGTGGTCACATCTGAAATAGTACTTTGTGTATTCTTGTGCAATTTGATGTGTTTTATGAAATCGTCATTATTCAATGTCTGATTGTTAATTTGTGTTTTGTTCTTATCCTTTGTGATACTTTCAACAGTATTCTGTGTTTTTTCAGTTGTCTTTTTTCTTCCTTTTCTCTTCTCTGGAGAAACTTTGTTATTTTTTTTGGTTTCTACACTTGTTTTTGATACTTTAGTGTTATTTCTTGCAGGTTTGTTAGAGTCTTTAATAGGTGGTGTGTTTTCCTTTTGTGCTGCAGGTATAGTTTTATTGGTTTTACACAATTCATTTTCAACAACTACTTTATCAATTGTCTGATTGTTAATTGTGCCCTTCTTAGACTGAGTGTCCAATTTACTTTCCTTTTGTTTACTTTTTAGACACGAATTGATCGTTTGATTAACTGTAGTTTTTGTTTTTCCAGAGTCTTTGGTTTTATTACAGGACAAACTACTAGTATTAGATTGCTTAAGAACTTGATTCGATGGAGCATTGTATCTGGGTGGTACAATATTCGCCGCCTTTGGCTGAGGTGTCTCTGAAAAAATACGAAAGTGATATTGCTAATGGGTAACACAAATACGTCATTAGGTATATGATATAATCCATATCGACGTGATTCGTCATAAATAAATGGGTTTACGTGCTGATCGTAGTTTCATAGTGAATACGAGACAGTGGATCAAGAACAATCCATCCATTACTGGTGCAGCACATCTTAGATACAGATTGGTACGAAAGTTGCATGCTTTGTTAGTTTATCTACATCCCTACTTGATACATGGAATTGGTACATTTTGAGTTGCATCAAATCGGGCAGTTCTGATTTTTTTATATGTTGTATATAATGAGGTGGTAATGACAAATATAATTTTTCCAACTCGAAAGCCTTCCGGAACATTGTAAAATTCATGAAAAACCATTAAATTTTTCAGTTTTTGCCATTTTTTACCACCAAGGACCCGTTTTACGGTAGAAGTCACTATGAATTCTTTTAAAGTAGACTAAATTTGCAACAAAATGAGAATAGTTGGGTCTCGATAAGCTGAATAGTTTCAAAGATACAGTTGTTCAAATGTTTGCAAAAAATTTGTATTATGGTTTTGTTTTTTTTTATTATAAATAATTATATACCCTATACTATATATAAAAATAATAAAAAGCACACCTTTAGTAGAAAAATATTTTTGACAGACACCCTAAACTCTAAATTGTATTATTTAAGAAATTTTGCAAACATTTGAACTGCTTGTATCTTTGAAACTATTCAGCTTATCGAGACCCAACTATTCTCATTTTGTTGCAAATTTAGTCTACTTTAAAAGAATTCATAGTGACTTCTACCGTAAAACGGGTCCTTGGTGGTAAAAAATGGCAAAAACTGAAAAATTTTATGGTTTTTCATGAATTTTACAATGTTCCGGAAGGCTTTCGAGTTGGAAAAATTATATTTGTCATTACCACCTCATTACATACAACATATAAAAAAATCAGAACTGCCCGATTTGATGCAAGTGAAGACCCCTTTTATGGTACGATTTCCATGGACTAACTGCGATGTGCATCAGGCTGGCTGGAAAAATCTTTTTAAATATGCTACATTTAACTAGATCAATAGGGCACTTTATGTGACGGCTTATGCATGCGCAAATCACTACATGTGTAGAGGCAACACGTGGTCCTAACCACTATATTGTACGAGTATAATAGTGAGGTTTTTCAGGGGACTACTTGCAATGTGGCGCCGATATTCAAACCTGTATTTCTTGTGTTAAGTTAAGACCACTTGTAACAGAGATTTCTAGTTACCCACCTGTATACTTAGAACCATTTCGTTTAAAAGGTGTAGTTTCTAAGTCACTTTCTGCATCTGTGTCCCAAAACGATTTCACTCCTTTGTAGATCATCAAGTCTGAAATACCAAGCAAATTTTAGAAAGCAAGTTATTTGATAAAACTAATATATGTATATCAAATAATTTTATTCAAGTTAACACACCCATTTTCTCAGTAGGTGATTGAGGTATATTTCGAGCAGTAATTCGTTCCTTACTATTTACATGCAGTTTCTCTACTATTATCCTGCAATCAGTTTGCTTAATAGTTTTTTGAATCTGCAGTTTGCTATTTGTCTTGCACATGCCTTTTGTTTTCTCTTTATTTAAATCTGTCTGTTCATCAGAATTTAATTTTGCTTTATTGATTAGCATGCTATTTTGTTCATTAATTGTTTTCATCATTGGCTTATTCATTTGTTCATTACTCGTTTTCGTCATTGGCTTATTCTTCTGTACGGTAATTGTTTGCTTCTTTACTTCTACTAGTTCATTTTTAGCTTTCTCTACAGTTTCAGTATTTTGCTTTTTATTTTTATTTAAATTTTGTTTCTCATTATCTTCTCCAAATATAACATCCTCATCAGTAAAGGTGTCGCTAATGTCGTCACTGTTGTTACAAACTGTAATCACTGATGTGACATCCCATTTCTCAGTATCATTTGGTTTACTCTTATTATTTGGTATTTCAGTTCTGTTTATAGCGGTAGTAATGTTCATACGATCGGCGGGGACTATTTTATGAATCAAGTCAAGCAAATTGCTGTCATCCTGAACATCCCTATTCAAAAGAGATTGTGTTGCAACAACCTTTCTTGCCTTATTTTTCTCTTTTTGAATTTTGCTATATAAATTGGTCTGGGGACTATCTGTTTGAAGGCTATCAGAGCTGGAATTTTTCTCTGCAACATCTACCTTTTGAGTAAATAACTTCCGTTTAATAAAACTAGGTCTCATAGATACATCAGTATTTGAGTGCTGTGTTGTATCTGTTGGTAATGGAGCTTCGTTTTTTTCTAATGGCTCAACAGATTTTGAAATTAGTTTTTCAACAACTTTTTGAGAGCTGGATATTATTTTTTCTATGGGTTTTTCTGGGGATTCTGGTGTAATATTTTCTGTAGTCAGTTGTTTTTCCTGTGGTGGTGGGTTTTCTTCTTTCTTTTGTTGAGGTTTAAGTTTTTGCTGTTTAGATATTGGTTGTTTCATAATAGGAAGCTGTGGTTTAGCAAACACAAAATCATTACAGCTTTGTTTAAAGGATGTATTTGATTGATTATTTTTTTTTGGGCTTTTTGGTTTATTTTTTATTGGAGATAGTTTACTTCTTTTCTTATCTGTCTCATGAATGTCATCTTCTTCACGGCTTCTTTTGCCTTTGTTATTTCCACAGTTGTTATCCATGACAGTAATATTAGCAAATATCTCTTCTTGTTCGCTTTCAATGTCCTGGCTGTGGTTGGCAGGCCTGTCTATTAGATTATGGTGGCACTCCTTAATATTTAAAGTGTTTCCTTCTTTAATTTTTTGTAACCTATTTGGCCTTTCATAAGTTGTAAGGGAAGACAAGGGTTGACTAAATCTTTGAGAAGGCAGCAAGTAGCTATTTTTCAACCTGTCGTTTTGAGGGTTGACCTCCCTTGCAGTTGTTGACTCATTTTGCCATTTTGGATGTGATTTCTGCCATATTTCTTTATCTGTTGAAAGTCCTTGAGATAAAATCGTTTTTAAGGAATTTTGCCTTACATTTTCTGTACAATCTCTAATAACATTACTGTCTCTCATTGTTCTTCTGAAATCAGATATATCTGTTTTAGTTGATCTACAACTAGACATCTTTGATCTGTAAACAGTCAAATTTGAAGTTTTAATCGATGCACTATCATCACTACTAATAGAAGAATTGCTTGCTTGGTCTCCTGTATCTTCTCCAGACCTGCGACGGAAGCGTTTTAAAAACATCCGTGCATTACGCCTTTTCTCCACTCTTTTTCGAGTACGACGTTTTATGTATTTGTTATATGCATCTTTAATAATTCTAAAATCAAATTTGTTAAAAGTTCCATTCTCAAATGCAAAAACTATGTCTTTAGCACTCATGCTCATATTGGAATCTGTAAAAGAAGAAGTATATGAAATTAAAACACTTTTAACCAAATACCTATAAACTTGAACTGTATTAGATTGCTTCTTACCAATTGTTCGAACAGACATAGGTGAGCCACATCTTCCATTATACATAGATTTATGTGAGTTACTTGGATAGTAAGAATGGTGCAGGTTTTGTGTTCGCATGCCAGATGCGCTGTGTAATGACATTGGGGATGTTTCCCTCTCCCGCCTATAATACATGCTGCGCTGGTCGCAAACTGATTCAGCGTATCGAGGCCGGTCCATTTTCCAAGGCATGTTCATAGTTGAAGTCAAAACATTGTTGCGGAAACTCAAGCTTGATATATTGGTGTTAGTTAGTATGGGACCTCTGGCACTTATGGTCTGAAAACAGGGTTGTAATAAAATATAGTCTATAAAACTAGTTGGAGACTCAATTTCAACACTAGAAGCTTTACGTATGAGGCTTTGAGTACTTACGGTTCCCTGACTTTGAAAAGTGAGAACATCGTTTGTTAATAAATCTGAGTCACTATCACTCATAATAGTCACAAGTGGACAACTTGATGTATATTTAATTCACGAATAGTGTTTTTGGCTATATTCTTTCACCAAAAGGTATTATATTATTTATTTTCAGTGAGCGCAAAGAGAAAAATAACTGAGTGAGCGTCAATATCATTTTTCAAACTTCAATCAAAGTAACGAACGAATAAACCATAAATAAACGAACCTTTTTTTTAAATTAGAGATTTGAAGAATTATCAAATAGGTTACTCAGTGATCTATTGGCACATATCGATATCATACATAATCATATAATAAATATTGATATCAACAGGGAATTACGTGGTCGTGGTTCTTGTTTAAATCCAGCTTTATGAAAACAACCTATCATAAAATACAATAAATAATACCAATTCCGGTAATAATACCGGTTAAATTGGAGGACCGCTCGCTATGTATGGGATGGGTGGTAGTACTGGTAGTAGGTGGGATGGGGGCATGGCATCATGGGTGGGCAAGATGGATGGTGTATAAGGCGCTTTAGAGGGGTATTAGAAAGAGACGCAGTTATGCGTTAGAATGAGATACAAATACACCGCGCTCACTCTTGCACATAACTGCGTCCCTTTCGCCTTCTATCTCCCGTGAAATAGGTGCCTCAAGCAGAATTTGGATGAGCAGCTAGCATAATGTCAATTTGAATTTGAAATCCGGTCACACTGTGTGTCCCAAAGAGATTTGAAGAGCCAGCTTCGCTTTAGCTGGCTCTTCAAATCTCTTTGGTGTGTGCAATGTGAAAAATATATTTTAAAAAAAGTGCATGGGTGGGGGAAGTGCGTGAGGGAGGTTAGATAGAGGTTTTACGCGGGAATCGAGAGGAAATGGCGGGTTCATTGTTTCGTCCTTTTTAAAATTAGTTTTTCATGGTAATTGTGGTGTTAATATGGTGGAATTAGTGCGATAATGTGCCGTTAAAGAAGAACTATTCAATGAAAGTGAGAAATAATGAGTGGTTAGCTGTTTCTGGTTTGATACCCCGCGTTAAACTTCAGTATCATTGGAATGTAAGAACCACCCTTGCATTCCAATGATCCCGTAACAAGAAATGAAACTACTGAAGACGTTTATCATCTATGTTGCATTAGGCAAGAAATGACTAAAGAAGACGAAATGAAACTGAAGAAATAATGACTGAAGATGAAGACATTAAACTTGGATAATATGCAAGAAATGACTAAAGACGACGAAATGAAACTGAAGAAATAATGACCGAAGATGAAGACATTAAACTTGGATAATGCAAGAAACTACTAAAGACTAGGCTGTATGGGCTTAAATCCCTTTGCCTTTCCTGTAAGGGAGAAAGAAACTAAAAAAAAAAGTGAAGGAGGTTATGTAGTTGTTGGTGTGGTGGTTTATTTTATTTGATTGATTTTGGAAAGTGGTTCGACTTTAATTTGAAATGTCTCATGTGATTAAGTTTAGTATAAGGCACTTTTTGCCTGCAGCTAGAACTTATTACAATCTTACAAAAAATATTACATACAATGTGTGCAGGTTAAGTAGCAGTTCTGCTGTAAATACTACTGACACAAATACTATAAATAATCTAACTGACTGGGAGACTCTCAGCAAAAAAAAGAAAATTAGTAAAGCTATGAAGGCTTATTTAGAACGAGCCCAAGAGCACGATGAATTTATGAAGAAACAACAATTGGAATATAACATTGGTAAAAGGCATCTCGCTAACATGATGGGAGAAGACCCAGAAACATTCACTCAGAAGGATGTGGACCGTGCCATTGAGTATTTGTTTCCGAGTGGCATTTATGATCCAGCTGCTCGGCCACTAATGAAACCCCCAGAGGAAGTGTTTCCTGCTAGAAAAGCAGCTGAATTTGATGAAGCTGGTCGACCACACCACTTCCTTTTTTATACAGGAAAACCAAACTTTTTCAAGCTATTATATGATGCTGCAGAACATATAAAACAGTTACATAATTTTGAAGATAGGGTGAACAGAAAGAAAGCTGTTCCTGATCCAAATGGATCATTAGATTTAGGAAGCAGCGTCTGGTTGACAAAAGAACAACTTCAAATTGTTGTTGTAGAAAATATCTCAGATTTGGAGTATGATAATTTCAAGTTGGTTATGGACAGACTTGTCTCATTGCCATATTCATACAGATGCAAAGAATTTATAGACAAGTATAGAAAGCCTCTTGTTGCCCAAAGATTTGCATTGGAGATACCAAAACCAAGTTACGATGACCAGGGCAGAGCATTTGTAACTACATATGAATGTTTAAGAAAGAATGCTAGAGGAGATGTGACTATTAGATCACCAGGTACAGGAAAAATCAGTATCAATGGTAAAGATATAACATACTTTGAGGATATACAATCTAGGGAACAAGTATTGTTTCCACTAATCTTCACAGATATGCAAGATCGCGTGGATGTGGAATGTAACATTGAAGGAGGAGGTCCTTCAGGACAATCTGGAGCTATAAGATGGGGGATTGCATGGGGCTTGCGCAGTTTTGTTGATGCTGAAACATTGCAAAAGATGCAAGTAGCAGGTTTGCTTACACGCGACCACCGACGCCGTGAGCGCAAGAAGCCTGGTCAACCTGGGGCCCGAAAGAAGCCTACATGGAAGAGACGATAAAAAAGCTTTGTAACTTAGATTTATAGCAAATAAAGTTATAAAAACAAAAATTTTTGCATTATAGTTTTATTTATCCTTCTTTATGTTTTCTTTTTATAACTCTTTTTCATAGTCTTCTTTCTACCACCAATTTTCTTTTGGAACATTTGACTTTTTCTTTCCTTATTATAAATCCTTTTCTTCATTAAGGATTTGAGTTGTCGCCTTTCTTTATGTACTTCTGTATCATTTGTTTTACTGAAAAATGCTAAACCTTCTGCAAAAAAGAAAATGTTATTGTTCAACTCACATAAAGCATTTACATCTCATATATGCAAGTAGTATTTATATTAATTTTGATTCATTTATTACCTTTCAATCGGTGATCAGCAAGGGAAAAGAATAGATTTTCCTTCCAAACAGCTTTTATTTCAGTTTCTGCATCTGGAATTTGCTCTATCTTTACAGGTCCTTCATCTTCCGAATCAGAAGAGTCATATACAAATGGATTCTTGTCCCCAGGCTCTAATGGGTTTTTAACTTTCTTCTTCTGGTCTTTTGTTTGTAGAGGTATGTAGCCAGTATCTTGTTTTGTGTCTTCTGGAAATGATAGATATTAATAATAGTAATTTATTTTTATGTAATTAATTAAAACAATACAAATTTTCTAATGTTAAAAAACATACAATGTATGTTGACTATTTCATTTAATTTGAATCAGAGTTGTTTTGTCTTTGTCTCTCACTTAAATTATTTGCCAAGGGATAGTATAAAAAATACAATCTAATCAAAACAGAAGGTACATGTTATACAAACCCTCCCTAGATACATCTTCATTGTTTCCAAATAGACTTCTAAGACTGAATGATGTTGGTTTTGCTATAGTTTCTTTCAAAGTTTCACTGATTTTATAAAACTGCTCTTTAGAAACTTCTGGCTTAGGTAGTTCTGGTTGAGGCTCAGGTTTGGTTAGATCGTCATTTTTTTCTTTTTTCTTCTTTTTGGACTTCTTATTTAATGTTACTTGATTTTCTTCAACAGGAGCTAAGTATTTTGCATGTTCTGGTTGTGTGGGATCAAAACGGAGCATACCTAATGTTGACCTGAAAAATATTATTAGATTAAAATATCTACATATATTACCTACTGGTTGATACCAGTGTACTAATACACTTACTTTTTTTTATTGTTGTGTTCTGGATCTTGGGTATGTCGTCTTATAGCAACTCCAAGCACATCTTGCAAAATATCTAATTGTTTGGTTTTTTCATCCTCTGGTCCTAATTCTATATTTTCATTATCGTTGCTTTTTATGCTTTTATCCTCAATTTCATCATCTTGTTCTTCATTATCAATGAACCTTTCATCTAAGACGAAACGTTTATCAGATTTGTATCTTGATTGCAAATCTAAAACCTTTAATATTACACAACTAGTCAATGCACTAAATATTAATTACAATATCTCTATTAATAATATTGATATGAATGAATGTTAAGCTTCTAACTAAATAGATGGATTTTCTAAATGATTTTAACAATAAAAACAATGCTATGTAATGAAATCACAGATGTAAGGGCTGCATCTCAAGGATGTTTTAAGTAGTACTAGTAGTACGTACATCTGACATTTCATCACATAGCATTTTTTTATAACATCCATGCTACATCTACATCAAGATAGGTGGCGCCGCCATCCTTAAAATTAATGTGGTAACAAATTTTCAAAAAATATGGATAATTCTGAGGAACAATGGTTGGCTACTGTACAATGCATTGTATTACAATAACAGGATTTAATCTCTTTATAGATCTTACAGCACATTAATCTTCAATTGCAAAAAGGGTTTGTTCTTTGAGTATTTATTTATTTTTAAGGATGGCAGCACAACTGTCAAAATGCCCATTTCATGCAAGCAAATGGTATTTCAGGTAATGTACCACAATATAACAATACACACAAAAAAAAAAAGAGGCTAACAATAAGAATAACTTGTTAACATTCTTACCTTCTGCCCATGCTTGCCTTCAAATTGCTTTTTTATTTCAAAGTTGATATCATCTTCACTGTCATCATCATCAAGCAATACTTTCTTTTTAATATTCCTTTTTACTTTTCTCTGATCTGTGACATGCTTCACATCTATGTCTTTGTTGTAAGTTTTAGTTGTAGTCTCATCATCAGAAAATATTATTTTCTTATTTCGAACTTTATCCTATAAGTTATCAAACAAAGATAAGTAAATAATTTATGAATACTAATTATTATGTTTATAATGTGACCTAGGATTTTAAAATGAAGTTATTAATAAAATAATATTATTATTATGTATTCCAACTACTTACTATGTCAAGTAAGCCAGTCTTGATTATTGTTTGTTTTTCTTTAAATTCTTGCCTCTTTTTCTTGATAGACTCCATTCTTTTCTTATCTGCATCTTCCTTCTTTGGATTTGTGTGAATCTTATCTTTATGTGCTCCCTCATTTGGAGGAATTTCTATCTTAGTTTTTAGTTTTTCAACTTTCTTATGGCCTTTGACTTTGTGTGCCTTTTTAGATGTTTCTTCATTCTGTTCTAAAGCTACTTTCCTCTTGTGAGGGTTCAGTTTTTGACCTAAATTTATGACTGGAATCTTCGTAGGTAGGGTCTCATCCTTTAAATATTGAAATAAATTTAGTTTAACACTTTGGTTTTAAATTACAAAAAACAAAATAACTATTTACCAAAAAAAATTCTACCTATATGAAATTTACAAACTTCTATAGATAGAAAAAGCAGCGATAATACTTTGACTTCATTTATTTATCAATAAACTATTTTGAATAATTGATTTATTGTTTGATTTTTAGTTCGTACATTATTATTCTACTTCCACCCTGAGTATGTCCTTTTTAATTGAGATTTATTAATATCAGGTAAGTCTAATTTCTTTCTTTTTCAATATAAGTTAAGTCCACAGTAGTTCATTTCAAACTCTAACAAGTTTGACTAGTATATTTAAGAAATAGAACAATCTAATTACCTTGACACCTTCTTTCTTTATTTGTTCCTGCTGCCTTTCTCTTTCGAGTCGCTCTAAAAAACTTTCTCGAGCTCGAGTTACATACAACTTTTGACCTTTGAAGTCATGTTTACCAAAGTAGTCAATGCCTGCAAATTAATAAAATTGTTCTTGAAAGTTTCTCATTCTATTGACTCTCTGACCATACAAGATTTTGATATAGCATTAGGTAAATGACCGAGCAATAGAGAGTAATATTTTCGTTGTAGGTATAACAAGCAGGCTATGGTCCATTCCATGTGACAAATTTAAGGTTATGCTAGGTGATACAAATAGTAACATTTTGGCAAACTTACATGTTAGAAGACTTTGGTGTGAGCAAGATAATGTTATGAAAGCGAAGTTTCTTTTATTGTTGTCGTCAGCGGTTTTGGTTTTAAGATCCAAATTCGTTATTTGTCCGTACACTGAAAATGCTGAGTGTAAATCTTTCTCACTTGTTTTTTCTGGAAGGTTACCAACAAAAAGTCGAGTTTGCGAAGCCATATTTTAGGGAGAAATCACTGTTATCTCTTCTATAAATAAACATGAATAAACTGCATAATATTACTTTACAAATTTTTTCAAAATGTGAGCAAAGAGAAAAATTAAGTGAGTTCGTTCGTGATCGTGACGTAGATACGTTTTTTTTTATTCTTTATCCCTTATGGGAAAGGCAAAGGGATCAAGGCCCATACAGCCTAGTCTTTGGTATGACGTAGAGTAGAGAGAGAGAAAGGAAAAAAACAGTCTCAGTAATGTACGGCCCGATAATGTATTTTAAAGCCTGACCAAAGAAATATGAAACCTGCTCTGGGGGCGCCACGTGTATATTCTTATGACTATGGCATGGTCTAAAAAAACAAGTTCTAACCACTAGAACAGCGCAAAATTACGTAGGCTTGTGTCAGTCACGTGGTCTAACGGTTAGACCTTGTTTTCTTGGACCATGGACTATGGCAACAATTTTCCTTATAAGATTAGTTCCATTGAAAATCCGCAATATGGCGAGGTTTCTTATTTCTTTGGTCGGGCTTTACAAGCGTCCTATATGGAAATCTTATACGCTCGTTCGTCCTATATGGAAATCTTATACGCTCGTTTTCTTTTTCAATTTCAAGCTATCAGAAAATACCTACGGCTAAAATCACGACGTGTCGATTAGAGATGGGCAGTAATTTTTTCCGTTTCAATCCGCGCGCCCACCCAGGTAAAATCTGGCTTAAAACCCAAATGACCCAATTAACCCATTATCTACTTATTTGGTGGACAAAAACTCAGAAACGTGAAAAAAACAAAAAAAAAACAACAGAATTACACAAACTCGGCATCAGTTAAGTAGTCCATTGAATGAGTCCCTCCAAGGGGGGTCTAGAGTGCGTGAGTTAGTAACGTAAGATGTTTCTTCGGAAACATGTCAAGAGTCCCTAGGTAATAAACATACTAAAACCCCGGGACACTAGGAGGAGCCCCGGAGTGGGGGGAGGGGGAAAGCGTCAATTTTTTCATTTTTCGCTTAAATCTCAAAAACGGTACATGTTAGAGAAAAACTTTCAAGGAAAAGTTGAAAGGCCATAAAATTATCTACAAGTTGTACCTAAATCATTTTTTTCTATTCGCAGCCGTTTTTGAGCTAAATCCCATGAAAGGTGAAAAATTCGAAAACTTTTTATTTTACCAACTTAGGCTGCCCGCAGACGACCGTTTTTTTCTCCGTTTTTGTTGTGGATTGTAAGAAATGACGGTGATGATGATGATGATGATGATGATGATGATGACTACTTTTTCATCCTTTTGGGTTGGGACGGTCCTGTTAAGAGTTCTTCTATTATTTGTTCATCCTCAATAAAAAGTTCAATTATCGTAACTACCCTAATAAAATTCAATTCCTCCTAAACGCCTCCATGGTGGAATTTGGTATTTTTATCAATGATAGACCTAATTATGAGCAATCTATCTGTACCGGTCACAAGTTGCACTTTTGAGTTTTTTGGAAGAAAAAAATAAAAAGATCAAGTTCAGTAACTCAAACTACCCTAATATAATATTTTGACAATCGATTCCTCCTAAAGGCTTCCATGGAGGAATGTGTTTTTTTACCAATTATAGACCTAATTAAGAGCAATCTATCAGTACCGGTCACAAGTTGCACTTTTGAGCTTTTTGGAAGAAAAAAAATAAAAAGGTCAAGTTGCGTAACTACCCTAATATAATATTTTGACAATCAATTCCTCCTAAACGCTTCCATGGAGGAATGTGTTTTTTTTTACCAATGATAGACCTAATTAAGAGCAATCTATCAGTACCGGTCACAAGTTGCACTTTTGAGCTTTTTGGAAGAAAAAAATAAAAAGTTCAAGTATCGTAACTACCCTAATAAAATTCAATTCCCCGTAAACGCCTCCGTGGTGGAATCTGGTATTTTTATCAATGATAGACCTAATTATGAGCAATCTATCTGTACCGGTCACAAGTTGCACTTTTGAGTTTTTTTGGAAGAAAAAATTAAAAAGATCAAGTTCAGTAACTCAAACTACCCTAATATAATATTTTGACAATCGATTCCTCCTAAACGCTTCCATGGAGGAATGTGTTTATTTTACCAATTATAGACCTATAGTACCGGTCACAAGTTGCACATTTGAGTTTTTCTGAAGAAAGAAATATTTTTTGATCGATTGATGTGATAAACATGGGTATGCAGTATGGGGAAATTGTTTGAGCCAAAATCATTTTTTACTGCGTGTAACTCAGAAACGGTAGGATATAGGAAAAAATGATTTAGGTACAACTTGTAGATAATTTTATGGCCTTTCAACTTTTCCTTGAAAGTTTTTCTCTAACATGTACCGTTTTTGAGATTTAAGCGAAAAATGAAAAAATGGACCCTTTCCCCCCCTCCCCCCACTCCGGGGCTCCTCCTAGTGTCCCGGGGTTTTAGTATGTTTATTACCTAGGGACTTTTGACATGTTTCCGAAGAAACATCTTACGTTATTACTAACTCACGCACTCTAGAACTTTTTATTCAATGGACTAAAGCGCCACTTCAAATTGAAAAGTTCAATGTTAAAATTCGAAGATTATTTTCATATTTTTTGTTGATGGGCTGATTCAGTGATACTCAGTTTAGGCACAGAATACCAAATAGTAGTCCCTGTTTAGGGCCAAGTTACTTTGATGAAACTTGAGATGGGGATCTTGGGGAAGGACATAGGCTATCTTTTACCGTGGGAAAATACCTAATTCCCAAGAGAAAAATGGTAGCGCTTTGGAAAGTTTTGATGAAGCTTGGCACAGAACAATTACAGCAATTCAATTACCTGTATTAGTTATTTAGTTACTGTAATTGAATTACTGTAATTTACGCCCCTCGGTGGGGACATTATGAGCTGTTAACGGAACACAAAAAAAAAAAAAAAAAAAATTCAGTCATTTCTGATACTATGTTATTTATAAAATAGTAATCCTTATAATGAAGCCTATCTATCGGTATGATAAAACTACAGGGTATTTTTTTTTCTCGTGTAGCGGGTTCGATTCCCGGTTCAACCACGTAATTATAAAAAAATGTATAAATGCAGTTTCAATAGTTTTAAAAAATAAAATAATGTCTTCTTTCAGTGAAATGTTCTATCTACAATATTTAAGGTACTTTCCCTTCATGTGGCATAGCCGTGGGACGCCCTGTATAGGGTCCCAGTCCCAGTGGTGTCCAATGACAAATCTGATTGATAAAAATGGCTGCCATTTTGAACTTATTTCTGAACGGATTGTTTTCAAAATTGATATCTAGGGTCCCCAGTGGTGTCCGATAACAAATCTGAGGTCAAATTTGAAAAAAATGCCCACTCCCCTCCATTTTTATTTAACTAACATATTAATGAACTCGTGACATGAATAAATAAAAAAAAAATCTGTAATATGTTTCTTGTGCCAATCAATATAGTATATTTTTGTTTTGAATTGTATTGCATTGAAGTTCGTTTCGAAATATGTTTGCCCGGCGACAGTGATTTCGATATTTAAATAAAAATGACACTGATAGGAATATAAAATCTATTGCCACTTGAAGTTGAACAATTTTTTTAAATTAATAATATTGTGTATCAATCAGCATTATCGACATTTTCATGATAATAGATAAATTAATTATTTTAAGTATACAAATATTGACAAATTAACAAATTTCAATGTTAGTGTAACTACAGTCAGAAATAAAACTCAGGTAATTAATTACAAGTCTGACTAGAAAAATAAAAATCCTCGCCATATTGCGGAATTTCAATTGAACTAATTTTATAATGGAAATTGTTGCCATAAACATAAAAATATACACGTGACGCCCCCTAAACAGGATTTTTATTTCTCTGGTCTGGCTTTAAATATGTGTACAATAGATTTTCGCAAGTGCAAGTTTTTCATGATTGTGTAAGTCGATGCGCATATATCCAAGTCACCAAGGAGCTTGGTTGGCTCCCCCTATTCTATCCCTTATTCAATTGACTTAAGAGCCGAACGGTGCAAAGTATAGAGTTCAAATTAGTGTGCTCTAGATTTTACGTGCGTTGTCTGTGTGAATCAGCTCTGGAGAGCGTTTATATAAAGTAGGCAGAACATGCGTACGATTTTCGCCCCTATTATTACTTCGGGATAAAGGAACTATCAATGCATTATGTCCAGTCGCATGTGCTGGCTACTGTACCTACGCACATTATCATGAACAACTTGTGCTCGTGAAATAAAACATCTACAGGGGTTGTGGGAATCACAGGCATTGAATAAAAAGGGAAATAAAACAGAATTTTAGTATTTTTGTTCTGAATAAATTATATGATTATGATTATGTGAACCGATTTGTAGTATATATATATATATAATAGAAGTGCCTATGATTTAGTAAATTAGAAAAGGCACAGTTAAGAGTGAAATAATGTAACATTTCCTTAGATAAGTATTGTCTTGAACATGTATAACACAGAAAAGACGCCAATAATATATGTTACAGTGTTAAACAAAGCAAAAGAAATAAAATATAATTTAAAGTATAGTGTGTGTAATATAGTGTAAAGAAAGAAGACTTTTTATTGAGTGAGGGAGGACTATATATTTCCTGATGGTGTAAATTTAAGCATTGCTTGAATTTACACGAGTGAGAGCACATGAAAGTTAAAACGGATCATAGGACTCTCTCCTACAATTACAATAATTTTGATCTTTAGCAATCGTACCAAATATGATTATAGTTAAGTTACATAATTTTAAAGTGAAGAATTTTTAGTAACATCAGATTTAGGTATTAATGCCTAGCAAAAAATACATTAAACATATAAATCCATTCGATTTCAAATACATTACTTCCTTTATTTGTGATAGGATAAATATTATATTAATAATTTATCATACATATAGACAGGCAAGTATTCATGAGAAGTAGAAAAGAGATGCTGCAAAGCTATACAAAGAAAAAAAAAACAATGTAGTAAGGGCTTACAGATTTTTAATAATAATTCAGAAATAAATTCGTCTGGAATGGTGTATTAAATGTACCTACTTAAAATAATAACTAGTATGTTATACTATATCTCACTGTCATAAATAATAATAAGCGAATGAATGATAAATGCTACACATAATATTTTACATTTCTGCTGTCCATGGCGTGCTATTGCAAATGTTTCAGGGTAGTTTATTTTGTGCTTGTCCGACAAGAATTTAAATTAAGGTGGTTAAAAAAGGAACTAACTGTTACGGTGTTCATTTAGATCCTTATCGGCAATCAAAACTATCAAAAGAACTAAGCAGGCACAGTGCTAAATGCATTATATTAACCCTAAAAATTAGTAACACTCAATTTAACATTTTTTTGTAGATTATAAACATATCATGGCTTAACGCCGACAGCAAATGCGTATGTATTTCTGTTTAGACTAGTACAGTGTCAGAATATATAGACACAACTCGCTTATACTTTTCAGCAGAACCATTAAAGCTCATGGATTTACATTACATTGTATAGGCTGAGTAATAAATTTGATTAATTAATGCTACAAGTAAAATGATGTAATCCTGTCAATACTAAAGTATTAATACATTTGCAATTATTTTTAATACATTTTCAAATTTAAGAAATTTCACCTGTATGTAATTCGTGAAATTCACGTTCGCGGACGCGGATAGCACAAACAATTTCAATAATAATACCGAGAATTGATACAAATCAAAGTATAGATATTTTAAGTAAAGCGTCTTATTGGAATCATCTAGATATTTGTCTAGATTCTAGCCCTGCGACCGATCACCAATAATGAGATCGTGAATTATCATATAATGTAAACTACGTTTTGAATATTTTCTTTGTCAATATATCTAAAAGAAGCAATAATAATACTTCTTAGTTTTACATTACCGAACTTTCACAAATTTTGCTAAGTATCTATTAACACACGTTAAAATACAATTTAATATATTATTTACACTTACAGTTAAGTTACAAGGGTGTTTAAAATTGTGTAGTATTCTTATTCCTATCTTACCAACAGTGTGTAAAAATATACTATGTGCATAAGGTTCTTAATTGAAAGATTAAGCACACTATAATTTCGTGAAATCGGGTTTTTCTATATAGTATTATATATCCCGATATTTACGTGATGGGTAATCCACGACCAAACATTACATTCTTGGATAGGAAAGATACAATATAAAATAAATTGCAAAAATACATTATTTGACAATGTATTTCTGCTTTCATTCATATATTTTACGCATGAGTGTTTATAAGTTATTGTTTTTACAAATAGTATAAAGAAGCATATCAAAGTGCATTTTTCTTGTTGGCGTCAATCCTGATGCAGGCCATAATTAATATTAAGATATGTCGAATTCTGATAGCTTGTCAGAATCTATGCGCCATTTGTCTGGGGAACTATCTGTAAATTTGGAATATTGACACAGCTAATCGTCTGTACTACGATGAGGAATAATATATCTAGTGGTAAATTTATCATAATACGTGCCACGTGCACGCACGTGCGTGTATTATTGTATGTGGTCATACGAGTTACTATTTACATCTATTTTGTTTGTTCGTGTCTTCCAGTTATCTGTAAAAAATCTAGTTATATGCATAATATCACCAAACTTGCAAAAAAAATGTATTTTGTGAAGTCAGTTAGATGATTGCAGTAAAAAATATCAGTAACAATAAAATGTATAAAATCTTAGTACTTTTCACACGATTATTTAAATGTAATATAAAAGCTGCAAAATTAAAAATAGCTCCAGTTAATCGTTTTGATTTTATTTACATTACGCATGGATTGTCAACATAGGATTTTACTATCACTACTGGAATTATATTATATTGGTCCTATTTTGACCGAAAACAACTAAAATTGCACTGAAAAATCTTTACTAAACCTATTTTAATTAATTCTACATTACGAACTGCACACCCCTGGTGGAAAGTCTTATAATTACCTTCTATGCCGGTACATTACTGCGCATGTGGTTTAGTATGATAGAGACAGATGTATATAATACAGTGCGTGCGAGCGAGAGGCGCTACGTCGGCTCGTCAGCTGGCATCAGCGCTTCTGATTGCTCGTCCAACTCTGGCAGGTTTCTCAAAGAACTGAAATGAAATAAAGAAAGAGTCCTCTTAATATAAATAGTACCTAAAACGGAACCCATATAGGATCACTCGGCTGTCTGTCCGTCCTGCGCTTATTTCCTCCGAAACTACTGGACCGATCGAGTTGAAATTTGGTACACGTATGTAAATTTGTAAATTGAAGAGCGTCAGTGGCCAAGTAGCTGAGGCCGTTGACTTCCATTCGGAAGTTCGCCGGTTCAAGCCTCGGCACGTACCAATGTGTTTTCGATTTTCGAATTCATATGTACATTTATTCGACGCTCTTACGGTGAAAGAAAAATCGTGAGGAAACCTGCACACACCTGCGAAGTAATTCAAAGGTTGTGTGTGAAGTTGACCAACCCGCACTGGGCCAGCGTGGTCGGCTAAGGCCTATTCACCCTGATTTCAGGATAGGCTCGAGCCCCTCGGTGGGGACATATATGAAATTATATTAAAAAATAATTTGCAAATAGTTTAAACGATATCTGTATAGGCATGTATGTATAGTATAAGTTGATAGTTGACGCGGTGTGCGTTTCCGTTTGATTTTGTATGAGAGCGTGGATCTAGTATTATTTTTACAATGCATGTGCTCGAAAACAGCGTTTTCTAAGCAGCCAAACACTGTAGCACTTTTCCGCACTAGTGCTTTTTACTTTTCAGATTTTTTTATTATTTTTGCTTAGCCTGTCATTCAGCCAAAACCTGACATTTCAGTTTTTGAGATATTTTTACAAATTACTCAATTACCAATTGTTACTAATATAAAGGGAATAATTAAAATAACAATTCAATAAACGCGTTTATAATTAGTATAATTACTTTAGAAATTAATTTTTATTGATAAATTACGTTCAAATATTATTTTTTTTTTTATGGCTGAATACATTTTATTACTCATGCCTTATAGCTATTTGCACATGTGCAGTAGATAATATTTTTAGCGCGCATGTATTTAAGAAGCCCGACATCTTAGAGTATAAATAGAAAAAATTCTGGGAGGGATAGAGTACGCCTATCGAGTATGAACTGTAAGCACGGATATGAACAGTCCGAATATCTTCAGCGCGTTCGTTTAGTATCAAATGGTTATCGGAGCTGATTATTTTTCCCGGTGAAAATAAGACATTTAATAGGAGAACATTTTGAAATGTGCAGTGA